>JAQZBX010016099.1:0-36836 GCA_029593785.1 Cabassous unicinctus | reverse complement strand
AATGAAAAAAATTATTTTTTTCTTTTATTTTTAATTTTATGTTTAATTATTTTATTTTATTGTTATTTTTTGTTGGCTAGATTTTGAGGAGGATGTGCATTGCAGAAGTATCACAACTGTGGCAGGGGAGGATCACTGGTGTAGGGTGTCAGTGATGGGGTATGTGTGTGGAAAGGTGCACCTGGGGCATGCCTTTATGGTGTATGAATACATTCAAGTTGTCATGGTGTGTTTTCTCAGAGGGAGTAGACCCACACCATAACTGAAAGAATATTGTATTCTGAACCTTGTAAATCCTGCTACATTCTCTAATAGAGCAGCAAGAAGCCCCTGAATACATGGGCAGTGCCTAGTGGAAGAGTAAAGACCAATGTGCCAGGCCCTTGATATTGATGATTTTATGAACCTTGTTCTTTTGAAACTGAAATTTAGCCTTGCATTATATATTGCCCAAGAGTTACCTCCTGAAAACCTCCTTGTTGCTCAAATGTGGCCTTTCCCTAATCCAAACTCAGCATATAAATACCTTCCCCCTGCTGTAGGACATGACTACTGGGGATGAGCCTCCCTGGCACTGAGGGATTATTACCAAGAGCCAACTAGCAATGCATTTGGGAAAAGATGTTCCCCCAAAGGGGGACATAGTAAATACAAATCAGCTTTTATGGCTAAGAAATTTCAAAATGAGCTAGGAGGTCATTCCAGAAATTATGCTATACAACTCTCAAGAGGAACTCTTTGACTTCCCCAGTGTATTAGTCAGCCAAAGGGGTGCTAATGCAAAATACCAGAGATTGGTTGGTCTTTATAAAGGGTATTTATTTGGGGTAGAAGTTCATAGTTACCACACCATAAAGCATAAGTTTCTTCCCTCCCCAAAGTCCATTGCCACGTGTTGGAGCAAGACAGCTGCCAATGTTTGCCAGGGTTCAGGCTTCTTGGGTTCCTCTCTTCCTGGGGCTGCGTTTCTCTCTGGGCTTAGCTCCTCTGTTTCCTCCACAAGGTCAGCTGTAGACTATTTGGCTCTCTAGGCTTTGCTTCTTTCCACAAGGCCAGCTGTGAACTCACAGGTGAATGGCTTGTCTCTATCCTGGGGCCTTCTCTCCAACGTCAAAACTCCAACATCAAAACTGCTTCAACTCTGTTCTTACCATGCCTTTTATATTTGATTCCCCCACCCACCAAGGGGTGGGGCTCAATGCCCTACTGACGTGGCCCAGTTAACGCCCTAATCATAACTTAACCTTGCCCACATTAGCATACCAGTTTACAAGCATAATCCAATATATATTTTTGGAATTCATAATTACATCAAACCAGTAAACAATGCCTCAAGCAAGAGGCCTCCTGATAGCTCTAGAGACATCTAGACACTACAGGCAGGGCAGAATATCTCAGGCATTTGGCACCCTGTCTGTGGGTCTTACCATGGAATATATACTCTTTGATGTAAATGTGTTAGACTCACTTATAATATCCCTAAAAAGGGCTTTTCTGCCTCTTTTTTTTGAACCTATATTTAATACTATAGTGATTAAATATGTGTCCCAGAGACTTGAATATTTTTTATTTTCATATGCCAGTTGAGCCCTGAATCTCAGCAAAGTTGCAGGCAATACCTACTCTCAAGTTCATCAAACTCACCCAGGACAATTAACAACATGATCATGATGGACCATGCCCATCCCCCCTAAAAGAGTATCTATACTGCTAGCAAGACAGTTCCATCCATATTCTCCATGGGATCTAAGTCCCCTCTCAATTGTAAGCAGAGTGGACATCACCATCCCAAAATCCTCAAGATTGAGGAATGAACAAACAAGGGGTAATGCAACTATGGACTAAAGTAGACATTATTCTAATTATGGAAGAATTTGTAACATTGACATAAAGGAAGTGGTTACCAGAGGTTCTGAGGTGGAGGAGTGGGAAGAATTAGCATAACCTGGGCATTTTGGGGACTTTAGAATTGCCCTGCATGACATTGCAATGACAGATACAGGCCATTATATATTTTATCAAAACCTATAAAATTGTGTGATGCATAGTGTAAATTATAATACAAACTTTAGACCACGGTTAGTAGCAATGCTTCAATATGTGTTCATCAATTGTACAAATGTACCACACTACTGAAAGATGTTAATTGGGAAAGGTAGGAGAGAAGGAAGAGTGTGGTATATGGGAATCCTCCTATATTTTCAATGTAACATTTATGTAATCTACAGCCTCTTTCAAAATATGTTTTTTTTTAATTAAAGGGAAAGCCAGCAGAGTGGTGTTTGCAGTAGAGGAGCTGTAAAAGTATCCTTCTGTGGTTTCCTTGTGTCTGGGCCTTACTTGTAATGGCAGGAAGAGATATGGCCCTGCTGTGCTACAACCAGGGCTGCAGCCAGCGATTCCATCCCTAGACCAAGTCTGATAATGCTAGCACATACCACCCAGGTGTTCCAGGCTTTCATGATGCAGTAAAGGGTTGGTTTTTCTGTAAGAGAAGAACAACAGATTCTTCTGATTTTTTAAGCATTGTAGGCTGTTCAATAGGTAGACATAATAGTGAGAAGCCACCTGAGCCAGTCAAACCTGAAGTCAAGACTACTGAGAAGAGAGAACTATCTGAATTGAAACCCAAATTTCAGGAGCACATCATTCAAGCCCCTAAACCAGAAGAAACAATAAAAAGGCCAAGCTCAGATGGACCAATGACAAATTTGGAATTAAAAGTATCTGCCTCCCTAAAACAAACATTTGATAAACTTTAACTGTCATTGGGGAAGGAAGAAGCTAAGAAGGAGAGTACAGTGATGGAGTTAAGATTGGGATGTTGTATAAAAATGGAGGCTCTTCAAAGATATATCAGAGTTTACAGAGTCTAGAAGAAAGCTGTGCATATCCTTCTGGAATGCCTATTTTTCATGAAGGGATGAAATACTGGAGCTGTTGTAGAAGAAAAACTTCTGATGTTAATACATATTTAGCCCAAGAGTGATGTACCACAGGAAAACACATATGGACTAATAAGGATGCTGGGGGGAAAAGCTGTTCCATGTAGACATAATTGGCATAAGACTGGGAGTGAAGTCACCATTTAAATATATGCTAAAAGTTCCCTTCCAGAACTTAGTCAAGTAGAAGCAAATAGCACATTGTTAAATGTGCACACTGTATTTGAAGGAGAGAAAGGATTTCATCAAAATGTGGAAATATGGAGTATGATTGGTGTAAAGTGAAGTTATGTATCTATGGCTGCAATCAAGATTGAGATCACTGTGAGAAAAGCTGAACCCATGCAATGGGCTAGCCTTGAATTGCCTGCAGCCAAAAAGCCAGAAAGCAAAAGGAAGATATAACATATTGATTAGAGAAAGGAAAAACTATTGCCTGTATCAGCATTCTTAATAATATGTGATGAACTGGTGCCTTGCTGAATCTATACAGGAACAGATTCCTGTCATCTTTCTCAATCTCACAGGACATGCTCACTCTCAGGAACACAAACCAAGAAGCCTGGGAGTTGTTGGGTCTCAGAGAATTAACAGTCTCATTTGAAGCACAACCTTCTGTCACTCTCTAGTAAGGCAGGCAAAACCTTAATGTGTTTGCAAGCAAATATCCAGAAACCAAAGTAGCCTAACAAAAATCAGGTGCAAAATATCAAGGTGCACATTTTCTGTAACTATTAGAGATATGTGTGTGTGTCTTAGTGTGAGAGGCTGCTAGTACAAATAACATGCCATGGTTTGGCTTTAAAGAACAAGATTTTATTTTGGATTTTGGAGACCAGAACTGCCAAATCAGGGCATCATCATATATTCTTTCTCCCTAAATTCTGTAGCCTTCTGGTGCTGGTTTGCTGCCATTCTTTGGGTTCCTTGGCTTTCATCTCTGCCTCCCATCATGTGGTGATCTCCATAGTCTTGTGTCTATTATTTTCTGATTTCTGCTGACTTCTAGCTGCTTTCTGTGGCCTTCTTTCTATAAAGCATCTACTAATATGGATTAAGACCCACCCTGAGTCAGTTGGCCACACCTGAACTAATAATAGCATATTTTAAAAGTCTTATTTACAAATAAACTCAAACCCATAGGAACACAAATTAAAATTAAGAACGTCTTTTACTGGGGCACATAATTCAAACACCACAGTAGGTACTACAGCCCATAAGCTGTAATGTTTCAGATCCAAACATGACATCATTAATAACTGTTTAGTATATTACATTACACTTTGGCCAAGGATCAGCACCATGCTTCCAGATAATTCTAGGGATAATCATATTTGAAAGAGCCCAATATGGATTAACACTATGCTTAAATGTTAAGAGGTGAACACTTCTATTCTTAAAGAAATATAAGAATATTCTTTGTTTTACAGAGCTTTCTAAACATCAGCTTCTCCAAACCTGTCTTCATGGCCTTGTTTCTAAGGCTGTATATGATGGGATTAAGGGACGGGGGCAACAAAATATAGAAAGCAGATAGAATGAGATCAGTGAATGATGTAGACCCCAAAATGGGTTTCAGGTAAGCAATAAAGGCAGTTGAAAAGTGCAACAACTGTGAGGTGTGGCAGGCAAGTGGAATAGGCTTTTGACTGTCCTTGTGTGGAGGAAATCTTTCTGATAGTGGAAATGTGGATGTATGAAATTATGATGCAGATAGAGCAGCACAAATCAAGTACTGCATTAATGAGAATGGGCACAATTTCTGTGGTTATATGCGACGAACAAGAAACAACTAACAACTGGGGAATATCACAGAAAAATTGTTGAATTTCATTAAGTCCACAGTAAGATAAAGAAAAGGTGCTCACTGTACGTAAAAGGGAAATAAAGCCACTGCTGAACCAAGACGCGGCCGCCATTGCAGGCACATACCCCTGTTCATGATGACGTCATAGTGCAGGGGATGGCTAATGGCAGCATAGCGGTCAATGGACATGGCTGCGAGGAAGAACAGCTCTGCAGCTGCCTATAAAACCACCAGGAAGACCTGGGTGGCACTGTTAAGGAATGAGATAGAATTGTTGTCAGTCACTGTGTTGGTAACAGTTTTCAGCACAACTGCAGAAATGATGCAAAGATCAAACAGAGACATATTCCTTAAGAAGAAGTACATGGGTGTGTGGAGGCATGGGTCCAAGGAGATTATGGTGATGATGAGTCCATTCCCCACTAGGGCTGATAAGTACATTACTGTAAAAATTGAAGCTTGCAATAATTGAAGGTCTAATGGTCCAGGAAAACTTAAGAGAAGAAACTGTCACCATTGAGATATTATTCATTCTTGATGGCATTCTGCATTACAGAAGAAAAATAAAGTAATATTGAAGGTATTGGGAACATTAAGTATTCCTATTTAATGTTTAGTGCACATCAATCAATATATGTTGCCCGTGTATGTGTTTGTGTTCATGTGTATAGCAACAATAAGAGTTTAACAATAAATACTCTCCGTCCATTAATAATCCAGTTTATTAGTCATATGTTCCAGAAGTATTCTGTTTTAGCATGTTTTCTACTTATCCTTATAAGCATCAAAGTGGTAGAGATGCTAGTTAGGCATATAAGCCAGTAGTTTACTACACTGCTCCCTATCCCCAAATTTGTAAGACAAATTTCTGTGTGCATTAGAAAGAGGCTCTTAATTTTCATGAGATAAGAAATAAAAGAAAAGATATGGACTATCCTATTTGCCTGTGCCACACTCCATTTACAATTTTGCTTTGCAATTTTTTGTCAATTAATTGATTATTTGATTAATTATTATAATATTTATTGTTTCTCCCCTGTGGAGTTCATTCATTTTGGTTCCTTAACTTCATTTGTATTTTTCTGTCTTATAAATAAACATGATGAAATATTTGACATTTTTCTCTCTAGTGTAATATATATTTTCTTGCTTCCTACTCTAAATTTCTTTCATAAATTTTTTGAGATCTTTAGATTGTTTATAGGTGATTGAATGTCCTATTCCTAGCACTTCTTCTTTTTTTTTTTTTTTTTTTGCACTCTGTTTCCCATTTCTTGCCCTTTACAATTTCCTTTCCTTTCAGGTCTCTGGATTTCACACTTATGGGGTAATTTCATACATGGTTAAAATTCATGTGCCTATATATATTTATATATAAAATCAGTTTTTAATTTAACATAACACTGCTATACAACATAATGAGATGGGAATAGATACATATCTCTCTACAAATCTGTCTTTTCTTTTGTCTGGATTCTCAATTCTGATAATTTGCTTCTGATGCTGTAATCAACATTTCATGTACATATTCTGACTCCTTCCCAAGCTTTATTGTCTAAATATAACCCAAAATTAAATGAATGATTTCATACACTTCTATATTTAATTTAAAATTTGCCAACCCTTTGAAAGGATAAATTGAAAAAAGGGTTGGAAAACATATATATTTACACTGAATTGTTGGAATTATAATTTTCTAATATTATAGTTGAGATTTTATTTGCAAATACCTATGATATATCTTTCCTGTCTCCCCTATTCTTCTTTCTCTATGGATTTAATAATTTAATAAGTCAACTGATTGGAAAATTAGGGTGATAGAACAATTGTTTAAAAAATTCAGTTGGACAAATTCAGTCTAAAATGCTGAAATCATCAGACACCTGCTCTTTCAAAAGTACAGAGTAAGCAGTAGCAACCATTTGCCACAAGTCTTTAAAGTTCTTTATTGCAAAAATTGCTTTAAATACTCCTTCATTTTAGCCTTGTAATCTCTTTAAAGTGTGTTTTTCCAATCTAGATTGATGCCAGTGTTTTTAGCTTTTCTCCCAGTATCATGCATTGTTTTTCTATATATCTTGATTTTATGCATTGGATAGCACAGTGTGGTAAAAATAAAGTGAACTTACAACCTATTGTTACTCATTATGGTGGGGCACAATATTTGTTCTTATCTTCATTGGACAGAAACTCCTCAAAACTATCCATTCCTAAAGCTTGTCCTTTTACAAGTTGTTGAATCTGAAGTGTGGTGAAGAGATTTATTACTGATGTTTAAAATGCAATGCCATATTATTCCACTCTGTACAAGGATGCAAGCTCTAAATTCTAAGAAATATTTATGGTGCTGAAATTATTTTCCTTAAAAAACAAAGCTTTAATTTATAACAGCAAATTATTTTTTAATTTATTGAAATATATCACTCATACATGAATATACATAAACAATAAGTGTATAGCAATAGTTGTGAACTTACAAAACAAACATCCATAACATCATACAGGGCTCTCATACCTCACCCTACCACCAATACCTTGCATTGTTGTGAAACATTTTTAAGTAATTATTAAAGAGCATCCTCAAAGTATTGCTACTAATCAAAGTATTTTCCCCCAACCCACTCTATTATTATTATTTTTATATCATTTATACATGAACATACATTAACAATAAGTGTATAGTAAAAGTTGTGAACTTACAAAGCAAACATTCATAACATCATACAGAGATCCCGTACATCAACCCTCCACCAACACCTTGCCTTGTCGTGAGACATTTGTTACAAATTATGAAAGAATATTGTCAAAATCTTACTGCTAATTATAGCCCTTATCTTACATTTGGTGTATTTTCCCCTAACCCACCCTAAGAGCAAATTATTTTTATATATTTTCATAATAAGAAAATTTGATAAAAAAATTATGTTATCCTAAAATAATATTCACTATGTTTAATATAATGTTTTGACCAACTTTTAAGTTCTTATTTATTTATTTTTCAATCTTTTAATACTTCCTGCTTATTACCAAAATAAGGCTTAGCTGTAATTTTCAACTTTTTAATTCATTGCTTACATGTACTCACCATCCTGTTATGTGTTAAAACACAGCTATGTAAATAACTGTTTCAAAGTCTGATACATTCTTGAACAAAATTCTATAATAATCAAGTACCTGAAAAAGAACCCTTTCTGACTCATGTTTTAGAAAGTTTGTTCAAAATTAACATTTTATTTCTCTGTAACTTACACAAAAAAAGACACTTCTTAATGATTTTAAAATAGATATTTAATCAACTTTGAATCATTTCCTATTAATTGAATAAAATGTTTTTTTCCCTAGGACCTATTTTTTGTATCTGAAATTATAACCAACAACCAGAATAAAATACAAGTAATACTCACAAGAGTATCTGTTATATAGAAGATGGAAATATTCACAGGCTTCTCATTTTGTTGCTAATGAAATTTTTACTAACCATTAATCTGTATAGACAATGCTGTCTGGCTTTCAAATACTGAGAATTTCCTTCCCTCAAGAGCACTTTGATTCTTACTATCTTGACCTTAGCAAACAGAATTGATGGTAAAAACACACAGAACAAGGATGAGACTGGTTTTATCTATGTAGCCCATCTCCCAAAGGTGTGAACTCAAAATATTCCAAAGGGAAATGTTGCCACAGCAGGTGGAATTGACTTGCTTAATCTGTTCTTCAGGATTATAAGAAACAAATTATTTATATGCTGTTGTATGTGGAAATGGAGTGCCACAAATGATCTTTACTTACCCATGACTGACTTCAAACATCCAAATGTAAGTTTCTATAATTAGTGAGACATCATTAAAGAACAGATTTACGTAATTATTTCTTTAGTGAAAGGGCCCTGTACATGACACATTCTCAGGTACTGGTTGCATCAGTCAAAGCACAAACTCACTTTTGCTACATGTTTTCTTACAACCAAAGAACCTAGCTATATTGGCTAGGATGATTCTAATGAGGGATTCTAATTTATCAGAAGCATAAGGATAAACACCAAAAAGATCCATATACATGTAGTGAGACAATGAAAACATAATTTAAACAAATAAGCATGGTTTTACTTATACTTTGGTTTAGATAAACTGCTTTATAAAGTATCTGTAATTTAATAAGTTAAATTACTTATCAATGTAGAAACTATGTTTAGTATGTTTAGTCTACACATGTTATCTTTATGTCTAAACATCTATATTTAGTCTTTAAGACCAATAGCAATGTTAACAAATATGTAGGGTACTATCTGAAAGTATCCAAATTTGGAAATATGTTCTGGGATAATATATATATTATATAGAATATAGTTTAAAGTTTGATATATGTATAGAAATTGATAAAACCATTCTTGAATACATGTTTATAATTATAACTTACTACAAATATAAATTCATTTATTTTACATTTACCATATTTTTAAAATATGCAAAGAGACATGTGACAGTAGCAATTTTCTGTGCCAGGAATACAGTAATAAATGAGCTCATCCTACTTTGAAAGGCTCATAAACTACTAAGGAAATTTGAGTGTTAACACATATTATCATATAATAGAATTAAAAATTAAGAGCATAAAAATGTATGAAATGCACATTGCTTAAATTAAAAATCCATCAATAGATAAACTAGGAGTAAAATTCAACATAACTTGAAATCTAACCTAAATATTCTAGAACAAGGATTAAGAATTAAATATGGATAAATCCATCTTGAATTTGGAGAATTAAGCAATGTTTTCCAGATATTATTAATACTTAATAAATAACAAAATATATAAGAACATGGATTATATAATAGCTAAAATGTGACAGGTGTTAAAGCCCATATTTAATATAAATAAAATATATTACTTTTAAGATTTAAAAATGTAATTGCATATTTTTCCTTGTCATCATAAAATTTTTATTTAAAATCAATATTTATAATCAAACTACGTTAAACAAAACAAAACAAATGATCATATATTTTGCTTTTAAAGATTCACTTAACTTATGAAATAAAAATAAAGAAGAAACTATTTATCAAATTTTGCTGATTCTAGAATATGATCAAATAGTTCTCAAAGTAGAAATTTTTACCATTAAAACCATGTTTTGTGAAAAAGGAAAATTGGCAATATATGAAATATATTTGATTTAAAACATTTTCAGTGTGCATGTCCTGCATAACTTTTGTCAAATTTGCATCTAATTCATGTTATTTGAAGTTATTATACTTTTCTAAATCTTAATTTCCGTGATTCATTTCTAGTGTATAAAATTCATTTGATTTTGTATCAGAACTAATATCTTGCAACTTTGCAAAACTCACTTATTGCTGGCTTTTATTGCCTTGTAGTTTCTGTGGGATATTTTACATATATGATAATGTAAAAATGAATGGGGAATATTTAACTACAACATTGTAACATTTTTGTAGCAAATGTAAAGTTGGTATTATATTAATTTTAAAGGCAAAAAAATATGGGGTTTGGTTTTGTGAGATATGTATATGATTAAGCATTTTTTCCTCTTCATTTTTTGTCATTAATAAGGAGACTTTGGCTATGTCATTTAACTAATCTGTGTTCCTCTGTGTATCTTTCTGAATAACAGAGAAACAACTGAGTTGGAAGTTGGAATTAGATGAGATAAAAGTGCCTGAAAAGAACTTTTTGGGAGTAATGTTTCCATAACTTGTTGAGCTGCATTTTGTTCTTTTATTTTTGTGAATATGAAATAAAGTTTTTAATTAAACAATAAAAGGAATGGAGAGTGAGCCAAGATGATAGAGTAGGGAAAGGCAAGTTGAACTCTTCCTCCAGAAGATGCAGGAAGGCAGGCAGGTTTGCAGGACATATGGGAAGCAATGGAGGTGATGGGAGGTGGTGGCTGGAGGGGTTATCAGCCAAGTACTGGGTAAGAGGGAAGTCATGGACTGAGCCAGCCAGTGATGATATGCCCAGCTAGACACAATGCTGCAGGATTCTCAAGTCAGTGTAGGGGTGCCCATAATGGCAATGGAGGATTGGCTGGCAGCACAGAGATCCAGCCAGTGAGGAGGAAAGTAGCCTGATGGTGGAGGCATGAGAAGGAGGCCCATTTAGTTTTATCTTATTTTCTACCTTTCATCATCCAGGTACCTGCATATAAGAGGGTTCAGAAAATTGATTGGTGTGCATGGGCAGCCTACTAAGAAGAGACTCATTGGTCACCGGTGGTCTGCGAAGGAGACAGGTTGTTTTTTTACCCTTTCTCACTTTCTTCACCTGATTACCTGCAAGGAGGTGAGCTGATGGGTATATAATTGGTAGGCACAGGACGCTGATGAGAAAGAACCTAGCAGGTCCCTAGTGGTGGCCTGAGAGGAAGTCATGTTTTTTTTTCTCACATCTTTCATTCTTTATTTTCCACTCCCTCCTCCTCCCGGTACCCTAGGAGAGACAGTCCACAGTGGGATTGATTGATGGGCATGGGTGGCCAAAAGGAAGGCACCTATACTGTTGCTGGGGGCCTCAGAGGGAAGGCATACTTTTTTCCCTTTGTGCTTTTTATCTTCTCTTCATTAATTCTCTTTCTTCCTTTTCCTCATTTTTCTTTGTTTCTTTTTTCTTTTCTTTTCTCTTTTTATTTTTTATTTATATTCTTTTTTCTTTCTTTTTCATTCTTTCATATAATTATTTTCTCTCATTTTTCTTTTTTTGTTTTATTTTGTTCTTTAATTTTTTCAGTTAAACATGGGCAATCCTAAAACTATAAAATGAGAGAAAACAGATGCCAAAGAACTTAGAACAAAGACAAACAAAAATAAAATCATAGGCAAGAGAGAGAAACTGACCAACAGAAATAAACCATCAAGATAAACAGATAAATAGACATCAGGAAAAAATTGCAAGCCATACTAAAAAACAGGAATATATGGCCAGGCAAATAAAAACTAAAAATCAAGAGAAGACTCAGAATGTGGAACAATTAATCAAAGATATCCACCAAATATCCTAAATCAATTCAATGAAATGATGGAAGAGAAAAAGTGTATTAAGAAGACATTGGGTGAAAATACAGAAGAAATTGCAAACATACATAAGAAATAACAGATCTTATGGTAATGAAAGGAAAAAGGGAAGAAATTGAGACTACACTAGAATCACTTCACAACAGATTTTAACAGATAAAGGAACAAATTAACAATTTAGAATATATGACACCCAAATTTGCACAGATAGCAGAACAGATGGACAAAAAAAATGCAAAAAAAAAAAAAAATCAGCAGGTACTCAGGGAATTGAATGACAACACAAAAGTCACAAACACAACCATTATGGGTCTCCCAGAGAGAGAAGAGAAGGCAAAAGGGGCAGAAGGAGTGGTAGAGGAAATAATGGACCCAAATTTCCCAACAATTATGAGGACATGTATATAAATATCCAGGAAAGTCAGTATACTCCAAGCAGGAAAAAACCATAGGAGATCTACTGTGAGACACTCAGTAATCAGATTGGCAAATGCTAAAGATAAATAGAGTATCCTGAAAGCAGCAAGAGAAAAGAGATCCATTACACATAGGATTGCTCAATAAGATTTAGTACTAATTTCTCATCTGAAATCATGGAGGCAAGAAGGCAGTGTTAAGACACAGTTAAGATGTCGTAAGAAAAATATAACCTGCCAACCAAGAATTCTTTATCTAGAAGAACAATCCTTCAAAAATGAGAGAGAGAGAAAAATATTCACAGATAAATAGAAATTGAGAGGGAAGCGGGTGTGGCTCAATCGATAGAGCCCCCGTTTACCATGTGGGAGGCCCCGGGTTCGCTTCCCCGGGCCTCCTTGTGAGAGCAGGCTGGCCCGCGTGGCGCGGTGGGCTGATGCAGCAGGACCTCACAGCAAGGGGGAGATAAGCAGACATGGAAGAAACACACAGCGAATGGACACAGTAAAGCACAAGCAGCAAGGGGGAGATGAATAAATAAATAAATCTTTAAAAAAAAATAGAAATTGAGAGAGCATGTCAACAATCATCAATTGTTGTAATTCAAGAAATACCAAAGGGAGTTCTGCAGGTTGAAAGGAAATGACAGGAGAGAGAAGTTTGGAGGAGAGTGTAGAAAGGAAGAATATTGGTAAGGATACCTAAAAAGGGTTTAAAGTCAAATCAAAATAAAATAGCATTGAATTTAATATCAATAACATTGAATGTTTATGGATTAAACTCCACAAATAAGAGACACAAATTGGGAGAATGGATAAAAATATGACCCATATATATGCTGTCTAAAAGAGACTCACCTTAGACCCGAGGACACAAATAGTTTGCAAGTGAAAGACTGGAAAATAATATTTGACATAAGCAAGAACTATTAAATAGCTAGGGAAGCTATACTAATATCAGACAAAATAGCCTTTAAGGCAAAAAAGTGTTGTAAGAGACAAAGAACAGGAGAAATCTACCAAAAAGAAAGATTTTATGTACGTAACCAGAGTGCCCAAAAGTACATGGGGAAAACACTGGCAAAACTAGGGGGCAAAATATATATCTCCTCTAACAGTGGGTGACTGCAATACACCACTCTCAGAAATAGAACACCTCAACAGAGGATCAATAAAGAAACAGAAATCTTGAATAATACTTTACAGGAAGTAGATATAATGGACACATTAATAACATTGCAACCCAAAACAGCAGTATATACATTCTTCTGAAGTGCTCATGGATCATTCTCCAGTATAGACTATATGTTAGGTCATAAAACAAACTTCAATGAGTTTAGAAAGATGGCAATTATACAAACCCAGTTTCTGACCACAATGGAATAAAGGTGCAAATCAATAAATGGTGGATAACTGAAAAATTCACAAATATATGGAAGTTAAACAGTGCACTCACTCAAACAATCAGAACATCAAGGAAGAAATTGCAAGTCAAATCAGTAAATATTTCAAAAAGAATGAAAATGTACAAACAACTTATCAAAACTTATATGAAACAAGGAAGACAGTGCTGAGAGGGGTATTTATAGCCTTGAATGCCTACATTATAAAAGGAGAAAGAGCAAAAATAAAAAACCTTACATCTGGAGTAATTAGAAAAAGAACATACAACTATCCAAAAACAAGCTGATGGCAAGAAATCACATGATTAGACCAGAATTAAATGAAATTGAAAATAAAAAACAGAGAATATTAACAAAACCAGTAGCTGATATATTGAGATGATTAATAAAATTGACTAACACTTAGCTAGAATAATGAAGAAAAAATAAAGAAGATGCAAATAAATAAAATCAGATATGAGAGAGGGGATATCACCACTGACCCCACAGAAATAAAGAGTATCCTAAGAGGATACTAGGAAAAATTAATGCCAATAATCTGAAAAATAAACTTCAAGAAAAATATGACCAGTCTATACTGATGAAAGAAGAAATAGAATACATCAAAAGACTAATCACAAGTAATGAGATTAAATGAGTCATCAAAAACCTCCCAACAAAGAAAAGTCCAAGAGCAGATGGCTTCACAGGTGAATTCTACCAATGATTATAAAAAGAACAAATACCAATCCCACTCAAACTCTTCCAGAAAATTGCCAATACCACCCTAATTCCAGAGCTACATTAGGATGCTATGAAAAAAATTACAAAACAATCTCTCTAATGAACTTAGATGTAAAAATCCTCAACATAATACTTGCAAATTGAATCCAACAACACATCAATTGAATTATACACCATGATCAAGTGGGTTTTATCCCAGATATGCAAGTATGTTTCAATATAAGAAAATCAATTATTGTAATACACCACACCATATTAACAGATAAAAGGAAAAAATTACATGATCATCTCTATTGATGCAGAAAAGACATTCAACAAAATTCAGCAAACTTTCTTGAGAAAAACATTTTGAAAGAAAAGAATAGAAGGAGACTTCCTCACCATTATAAAGGGCATATATGAAAAAACCCACAGCTAACATCTTCCTTAATGATGAAAGGTGTGATGGTTAGGCTAATGTGTCAACTCGGCCAGGTAATTGTGTCCCGGTGTTTATTCCAACAAGCACTGGGCTAATTGTAATACAAGAGCATTTATGGACTTCAATCACCTGTGAGTTTACTGCGTGGATGGCTGATAACATCTGCATCAATCAGGGAGATTACATCATCAATGGGTGGCGCTTTTATCTATTCAGTTGAATGACTTAAAAGGCGAAGTGATTTCAACATTCAGAGAGAATTTCCCAGCTCGTCGTTGGACAGGCAACTTCTCCCAGAAACTCATCAACGACCCTTCATCGGACTTTCATTGGAGCCACAGGTTTGCAGCCTGCCTGTGGAGCCTGGACTTGTGCATCCCCACAGTTGCGTGAGAGACTCTTTTAAAATCTCATATTATTGACAGATATCTCCTGTTGATTCTGTTTCTCAAGAGAACCGTGACTAATACAAAAGGCTAAAGGCTTTCCTTCTAAGATCTGTAACAAGACAAGGATGTCCTTTGTCACCACCCTTATTCAGCATTGTGTTTTAAAAATTCTTGCTAGAACATTTAGGCATGATAAAGAACTAAAAGACATCCAAATTGGAAAGGAGAAGTAAAACTTCCACTATTTGCAGACGAAATGATCCTATATATAGAATGTCCTGAAAAATCTACTAGAGCAAGAAAGATAAAAAAATAAATAAAAAGCAACTAGAGCAGATAAATGTGTTCAGTAAAGTGACAGGTTATAAGATTAACATGCAAATATCAGTAGGATTTGTTTACACTTATAATGAGCAATCTGAAGAGAAATAAAGAAAAAACTGTATTTACGATAGCAATTAAAGAATCAGATATCTAGGAATAAATTCAACTAAGTATGTAAAGGACTTGTACACAGAAAACTACAAGCACTGCTAAAAGAAATAAAAGAAGACCTAAATAAATGAAGGATATTTCATGTGCATGGATTGAAAGAATAAATATAATTAAGATGTAATTTCTACCTAAGTTGATTTAGATTCAATGTAATCCCAATAAAAATTTCAACAGCATTTTTACATAAATGGAAAAACCAATTATCAAATGTATTTGTAAAGGTAAATGGTCGCAAACTGTCAAAAAATCTTGAAAAATAAAAATGAAGTTGGAGGACTCACACTACCTGGTTTTAAAATATATTATAAAGCTACAGTGGGACAAAACTGCATGGTATTGCCACAAGAATAAACATATTGGTCAATGGACTGAATTGAGAGTTCAGAAATAGACCCATACATCTGCATCCAACTGATATTTGAAAGGGCTGCCAAGTCCTCTCAACTGGGACAAAATAGTCTCTCTAACAAATGCTTCTGGGAAACTGGATATTCATATCCAAAAGAAAGAGGACCCTTAGCTCACACCCTATAAAAAATTAAGTCAAGATTGATCAAAAACTTAAATATAAGAGCCAGGACCACAAAGCTTCTATGATGAATTGAGAAGCAGATTGTCATTCATATATATATATATGATGGAATACTATTCAGCCATAAAAAGGAATGGAGTACTAACACATGTGACAATATGGGTGAACCTCTAGGTCCTTATGTTGAGTGAAATAAGCTAGCCACAAATGGACAGATATTGCATGTTCTCACTGATATGAATTAAGGATATTGAGCAAACTCAAGGAGATAGAGTATGGAAGATAAGTTTCCCTGAGCTACAATGGGAGGAAAGATTGATGAGCCAATGCTTAATCTGTGCACAATTTATAATTAGGTTGATTGTAACAGTTTGGAAATGGACAAAGGTGATGGTGTTGCAGCAATATGAGTGTAATTAACAGCATTGAATTGTGACTGTGAATGTTGCTGAAAGGGAAAGTTTTGGGCTATCCATGGTACTAGAAGGAAAGTGAGATGGTAAAACTGGTGACTGTGTAATTCATTGAACTCTGGGGTGAACAAGGATTGTGGTTAAGAATACAAATATAAAAATGTTATTTCATGATTTATAGCAAAGGTATATAACTATACAGGGTGTTGATTGTTGGGTGATATATGGGGAAAATACACCTAAAGCCTACTTCTATGGGGTATGAGTGTATTTGTTTCATGGGTATGTTTTCTCAATAGATAAAGACCCACACAGTAGCTAACAAAATATTAAGCTTCCATCCTGGGTAAGTCCTGTTACTTTCTAAAATAAATGGCAAAAATCTCAGGAATATATAAGCCATATCTTATAAAAGAATGATATGCCAAGCCCTCTGTCTTATTGCTTTAAGTTATGAACCTTATTATTGTAAAAATCAAACTTAGCCTGATTATAATGCATGCCTGGTTTACCTCCTGAAAACCTCTTTTTATACTCAGATTTTATCTTTATCTAAGCCAAGCTCAGCAAATGAATTCCTTACCTTCCTCTGGATGTTGGGCAAGACTCACAGGGTTGAGCCTCCCAGATACCGAGGTATTATTACCAAGTGCTAACCAGTGATGCATGTGGAAAAAGCTTGACTAAAGGGAAAAACGTTAATTAAAAAAGAGTTTTTGTGGCTAAGATATTTCAAAGTCAGATGGGAGATCACTCCACTGGTTATGTTTATGCAGGTTTCCTGTAGATTTCACTAACTGTCACAGTAAACAAAGCCTCATACCAGGGATTACTAACCTGTTCTTTTTTTCATGGACCCCTTTGCCAGTCATGTGAAAACAACAGACCCCTTCTCAGAATCCAGCAGCAGATAATTTTATTACACTCAACTTCAGAATGTCTTTAAATTAAATGTTAGGATTACTCAAAATTACATTTTACAACTTTTCGATAATTTCAATACCTGATAACCTAAGACAGTTCAACATCTGTTCAAACAGTCATTTTTTGGTAAACATTTAGAAATTCAAATTTTCCCACAGCATCATAAAACCATTTCTGCCATCCTTACAAACCTTATTGCCGGCAGTTATCCACTGCATGTAGAACATGCTACATCAAAATAAAAATCATACTAAGTTCACACTATACTTTAAATATATCACACTTGCACAACACCTCCCCACAAGAATGTCTTTAAATGCATAAAATATAATTACAAAGGAAATCAGTTACATATATTGAAATGCAGTCAGTAAAGTAAAAAAAACAACAACAACATGATATAATACTACATATAAGTGGTTCTTTCTTAACACTTTAAATAATATTCCAATACATCAAAAATATAGGAAGTTAAAGTTAAATTTTAATTTTTAAAGACATATCAGTGTGCAGACTGTTGTTGATCTTGAATAAGAACATTAAAATTAGGTGTAGTATTTGACAAGGCAACATATATATCACATTGGACATCTAATTGAGTTGGTTTTTTTTCAGTTCTAGCTCATGGACCCCTGAAATCTTTGATTTCCATGAACCCCTGGTTAATCAACACTGCCTCAAACAAAAGTACTCCCAGGGGCTCTAAGGCTGTCTGGATCAAAGATGCAAGGCATATAGCCTTGTAAAATCAGCACCCCCTCAGTGGGCCCTAATTGGGAATATATGTTAATCTGTTTTCCCCAAAATAGCATAGTTATACTCATTTATAATTCCCATATTCATGATTTATCTACTCCTTTTATTTGACCCTATAAGTCTCAATATACCTGTTAAATATGTCTCTCACAGACATAAATCTTTGGATTTTCTTATGCTGATTGATCTCTGAATCCCAGAAGAGTATTAGCCAATTCCTACTCTCCAGTTCTTCAGGCATGCCCTGGAAAACTGACAAATAAATAATGATGGAAAACTCCCATCCTAAAAAACAGGGAGTATCTATGACTCCAAGCAAAACACTTCCTTCCATTTACCTCATAATATCTAAGCCCCAACTCAGCTTGAATTTGTCAGTATGGACATCATCCCAAATTCCTCAAGATTGAGGAATGAACAAACATAAAAGGAAGTGTAACCGCAGACCAAAGTAGGTTTATTTATATTGTAGTTATTATCTTGTGTTAATGGAAGAATGTTTTACATTGATATAAAGATAGCAGTTTCCAGAGGTTCAGAAGGGAGAGAGAGGGATGAATATGTGAAATACAGAGCATTTTAGGCCAGTGAAATTGTTCACTATGATACTGCAATGCCATGCACATGACATTATTCATCTGTCAGAGTCAATATAAATATACCGCACAAAGTGAACAATAATGTAAACTGTACACTTTGGTTAGTAGCAATGCTTCAATATTGATTTGTCACTTGTAACAAATGTACCAGTCTAATGTAGAATGTTAATAATAGGGGGAAATATGTGTGTGAATGTGTATGTGGGTTATATGGGAATTCCTTTTACTTTTGGTGTAATTTTTCTGTAAATCTAAAACTTCACTAAAAATAAAGTTTATTATTACAAAAATAAGAATGGAGACAATTTTGCTTTTTTCCTTCTAATCTTGATAAAATTAATTTAATTTCTAGCTGTCTAACAATAGTGAGCATCTCCAAATTCAAAAGTTGAAAACATAGGTGCAATTGGAATACCAGAAAAAGAAAAAGGAAAAGAATAAATATTTGAGGTACTACTGGCAAATAATTTTCCTGAGTTAGTGACAGACCCAAATCCAAAAGAAAGCTTAGAGAACAGCAAACAGTATAAATACAATAAAATATTCACTTAGGCCTCTATGCAAACTGCAGGAAACCAAAGATAAAGAGAACAACTTGAAAGAATCTGGTGAAAACTTACCTATAGAATCCAATAGTTTAGTATTACATGGACTTCTCTCAGAAAAACCATATAAGCAAGAAGAGAGTGAATTGAAATATTTAAAGCATTTAAGAAATAATACTAACCTAACATCCTATAGTCAATGAAATTTTCCTTCAAATGTGAATGAGAATTAAAGACTTTCACAGATAAACAAAAATTGAACTAATTTATAGCCTGTACACTTACCTTGAAAGAAATACTAAGAGAAATTCAAAAAGAAGAAAATATGCTGTAGAAAAGACATTTGATTATGCAGGTAATACAAATGGAATTTGAAAAGGAATAACTATAGGAAAAATAATAGATTTTATTATTATTTTGATATCATAAATAATTGGTTTTCAAAAAATAATACTAGCAATTTATTAGGTGATTACAATTATAGATAAAGGAAATGAATGTCAGCAATAATACAGATTTGGGAATTATCTGCTATAAGTTACCTGTACTACCTATGAAGATGTAGTGTTATTTGAAAGTGGAGTTAGATCTGTTGTAAATGCATATTGCAAACTCTACAGCAAACCAATAAAACATAAACAGAGAAATATAATATGCTATGAGAGGAAAAAATTGAATTATATAAATAAACATCTTAATTAAAATTATAGTTGGAAGAAAAAGAGCATAAGATAAAAATCAATAAAGAACAATGAAAATTAATAGAAAGTAATTACACATATAGAAGATATAAGTAATCACTTTAAATATAAATCGTGTAAATATGTCAATTAAAAGACAGTGAGAGAGAGGCAGAGTCAATATAAAAACAAAACCTAATAAGTTGTCTATAAGAAAACATATTAAATATAGTCATAGATTAAAAGGAAAGATATGAAGAAAGTGTTATCATGCTAACTCTAATCCAAAGGAAAGCTAGAAAAATCAGACACCAGAACAAGGAAAATTCTGAGAGATAAAGAAGAGTAAATTTTCCTAGAAGCCATCCAAATCCTTAACATGCATGCTGCAATAACAGAGTAACAAAATATGTGAGACAAAACTGATAGACAGGAAAAGAGAAACAGGAAATCCACTATTATAGGAGACTTCAAAACACTTTTTCATATTTTTTTGCTCTCTAGTTATTGCTTTTGTGGCCAGGTAATATATTTTATATTATTTCTATTCTGAAAATTTGTTAAAATGTGTTTAATGTCACAGAATGCAGTCTATGTTGTTGAATGTTCTATTTGAGCTTGAAAAGAAAGTCTTCTGCTGCTGTTAGATGGAATGTTTTATAAATGTCAGGTAAATTAAGTTGATTGATAGTGCAGTTCATAACCACAGCCTAAATGCCTTTCCACCTTCTGGATGTGCCACTTATTGAAAAAATGAGCCAGTAAGGGCTCCAGGAGCTCCTTCTAATATTTTTTAAAGATTTATTTATTCATTTTATTCCCCCCGCCACCCCGCCTACTGTTTATGCTTGCTGTCTGCTCTCTGTTTCTGCTTGCTGTGTGCTGGCTGTGTCTGCTCACTGTGTCTGCTTGTCTTCTTTTTAGGAGACACCAGGAACTGAACTCAGGATCTACCATGTGGCAGGTGGGCACCCAATCTCTTGAGCCACATCTATTCCCTACTTGCTGTGACCCTCATTGTATCAGCTTGCTCTGTCAGCTCATTGTCTGTTCATCTTTATTAGGAGGCACCAGGAACAGAACTCAGGACCTCCCAGGTAGGAGGTAGGTGCCCAACTGCCTGAGCCACATCCACTCCTCTCCTAATATTTTTTAGCAATTTTTTTTTTATATTTAAAGAAGTTTTAGATTACATAAATGTTACATTGAAAATATAGGGGATTCCTATATACCCCACTCCCTCTCCCACCACACACACACACACACATATATATACACACATACACAAACACACACATATATATATATGTTTTCCTATGTTGACAAAAACATTCATATTGTAGCCACAGGGCTATAGGAAAAAGTAAGTATACAAGATGGTGAAGTTCATATTTGTTCATCTATGCCTCATGTGAAGCAGGGACCTACAACTCAGTAATATTTCTGGGAAACAGAAGGCAAGAGATTTGCCCAAGATTTAGAGTTATGTGCTGATTTCCATTAAGAAAGGACAAAAGGATCATTGGCTCTTTTAGGGATTTTTTATAAGTTGCCATAGGCTACACTGGACCATGAACAGTTGACAAAACAGACAGATAATTGAAGCAAAATAGCCAGGTTCAAGGAAGAATCTGTCATAGTAGCCTCTCCAGCTGGCCAGGACCTTTGCCCTTTCATCAGAGCCTCTTTGGTGCTATTGACTTTATAAGAAGAACCAAAGAAAATGAATTAAACTTTTAAAATATTAGAAAGACTTCTGGTGTAGCTACTTTCTCCCAAATGAGAATTCTGTCAATCCTTTTGGAATTATTTCTTGTGTTGGACAAAATGAATGGTTGGGAATTACAGATAAAGAAGAAAAGAATTTATAGTGTGCTTTTTGAAAACAAGAGAGTTTACTGAATTTGTCAAAAATCTTCCATCTCTTACTGATGCATTTATAGCCTATGTAAATAAAATAATATCACATGCATTCAAGCAGCCTCACTTGTTCTTTAAGACACAATGGTTATATGGATGTAACCCCAAAGGCGCATGATAAAAGAGCCAACAATATGGAACTTTTTCCTCATAATGACAAAGTAATTGAATAATAATGGCTTACTTTTCTAAATGTGTATATCCTATATGAGGAAAAATAAATCCAAACTTCATGAAACAGAATAAACTTTATTTCACAGAGGGACAAATATATTCTGATTTTGAATGATTAAATTTTATGGATATTTCAATAAATTAGTTTGATTACAATCTATATGAAAGAAAATTTTACTTGGAAACTAGAAGTGTACTGAGTTTCCTATGAACCAGAAGGAGAACAAAATCTTGAGATGGCCAGAATTTAAAAAAAAAAATAACAAAATATAATAATGTAAGCTTTTCTTCTCAGATATCATAAACCAATACATTAGTTTAAACAACAAAATATTGGTGATATTTGGCTTTTTGGACCAATAGCAAAAGGAAAATTTCATGTATTTCAATATAATATGTTTTTTCTTGTTTCTGGAATAGCCAAACTGATCCATAGATAAGAAGAGACAGTTTTCTGAAAAGGATCATATTTACAAACACCTTATATAAAATTAAAGGCAAAATTGCAAATGACTTGAAAAAATTCATAATTAATACAAAGTTATTTGGATAGCTGAACATTTGTTGAGAAAATGAACTTGTAACAAAAATTATAATTTTATGATAATTAATAAGAAGAATTCGGTTCCCATTATTACACAACAAACACAGAACCATACTATTGTATACAATAAAATTGGAATTAAAGTTACCCACTAATATTTTCATGTGTTTTTTAATTAAAGCAGTTGTAGGTTTACAGAAAAATCATGAAGATACTACACAATTCTCATATAATCCCCTAATTCAAATACTGTTTTACTTGTTATTCACATTTTGCATTGGTGTGGTGCATTTATTATTGTTGATGAAACAATATTATTATAACTGTATTATTAACTAGTTCTATGTTTCTTTTTAATACTGGTAGCATATATGAGACCTAAAATTTCCCATTTTATCCACTTGCAATTCAGTGGTGTTAATTGCATTTACAGTGCTGTGAGACCTTCAACAAAGTTCATTACAAAAACTCTTACATTAACCTAAATAGAAAGTCTAAAGCAATTAACCATAAATCTCCATTCTCCACCCCCAACCAACCTCTGTGAACTGCGATTCTACTTTATGATTTTATGAATATTCATATTCTAATTTTTTGTATCAGTGAAATCATAAAATATTCATCCTTCTGCTTCTGGTTTATTTCATCAAATATGATGTCTTCAAGGCTCATCCATGTTGTTCCTTGACCATTTATATTAATACAGTTTATTAACAAACTGTATTAATAAAATAATAACAAAGTCCCACAACCAGCACCAAATTTAAAAGATTAGTTACAAACTAAGAGCATGCATTACAACTTATATTATACCTGTGGCAGCAACCTTCCTCTCCCCAAGGGTCCCATCTTCTTGTTATTTAATCAAATAAGACTAATCTAGGTAATTTTGAGTAGGGATTTTACATATGTAATTAAAGGCCCAAAGCAGTCAATTTTAAGATCCTGAGATTATCTGGATGGGTCATATCAGTTTATTCAGGTTGCTTGTTCTGCCAAATAAAGGTTAACAATAATGGAAGCTTAATATTATAAAGTTTATTAAATGCAAAGGAGATAGAAACAATTAAGACATATTTAAGTCCAAATAGTGCATAGAAAGAGCTGCTTATTAGTAATTAATATGATGTGTGGCCTACAAGCTACAAAAAGGGATCCCACTGTTGTGGAAATTCACAAGCTGCTAAATAGTTAATGAGAAATTAAGTAATGATAAATGTATATACAAACTCACAAAAACCAGGCAACACCCCAACATCTACTTCATGGCTGGGAAGTCCCGAATAAGCAGCAGACACCAGAGTAAAGATTGGAAAAACCTGGGCAGAGCGTCCCCTCACACGGTGAGAAGAGACTTCAACCTGCTTGGATATGATCCTCCACTTTTATACTAGCATGGAGTATTGCTTATCTGTCCAATTCATGAGGCAAAGCACATTCCAGAGTTTGTGCATCAATTCCCAAGGAAGTGGCCTGTTTCCTTAAGGTTCACAACCTCCCTGGAATGTTCCTAATAATTATCTTGATGTTTGCTTGACCCGGGAACAAAGAACTGTAAGTTCTTGCTTTAGCCCATAGGGTTACTGCCCAGATTCTCTGCTTTTTATGCTGATTATATGCTGACCAAGGAAATACTAGTTGCTGATTGTCAGAGTTTAAACTTTGAAAAATATGCACTAAATTTTTTCCCAATACATTGGTGGTAGAGAAAGATGTCAGAGATTTGCAACATGCTATGGATTTGATGCATTGTTGTTGGCTTTGATGGTGGAGGGCTTTGGTTCACATGCCAAGGAATGCAGATGACCTTCAGAGGCTTAGAGAAGCCCCCAGCTGACAACTGGCAAGGAATGGGACTTGAATCCTGTAACCACAAGGAACTTATCACTTCAGTACCTAGAATGAGCTTGGAAGTGGATTCTTACCCAGAGACTTCTGATTAGAGTCAATCAAGACTTGCACCTTGATTTTGGCCTTATGAAACCTTTAGAAGAGGACCCAGATGTGCCTTGCCAGAATTGTAACCTGTGAAAAACTAAATGGGTGCTGTTTAAGGCTGCAGAATGTGTGGTAATTTGTTATGACAATGATAGAAAACTAATATGTATTTTGGTATCTAGAAGTGGAGTGCTTCTGTAAAATTACCTAAAAGTATGGAAGTGGTTTGGGAATTGGGCAGTGAGCAGATGCTGGAGAGTGTTGGGGGAAATGATAGGAGAAGCCTAGATTTCCTTGAACAGAAATATATACATTGAATTTGTTGCTGGTGAAGGCTCAGAGGGGAGTGAGGAGCTTTATAGAAAAGTACTAAATCACGTTAGAGAAAGCATAAATCAATGTGAAAACACTGATTGTGGAAATCTGGACTTGAATGCTGCTAGTGAAGGTTTAGGAGAAAAGGAGGAACATGTTATCAGAACCTAGAAACAGAGATGCTTTATATGTTAGGGTAAAATCTTAGCAAGATTGTGTTATACAGTTAATGTGGAAAGCAGAACTCAAACATGATTAACCTGATATGAAAGTTTTAAGGCAAATTAAAAAATATCTTTTGGATAAAAGTATTGGGTAAAAGTAACAATCAAATTTTTATTGCTTTTAATTAAACTATTTTGAGATAATTATAGATTAGCATGCCGTTGTAAGAAATAATAGAAATTCTATGTACCATTTACTCAATCTCGCCATTAAAAACATTTAAATAAGCAATAGTGCAATATTAAAACCAGAATACCGGCAGTGATGTAGTCAAGATAGAGAATAATTCCAATGCCACAAAGCTTTTTTATGCTTCCCTTAACTAATATCATCCATTCTGTAGCAGTTTGATATTATTTATGAATTCCAAAATTAGATATTGGAATATGTTTGTAAACTGGTCTGTTCCTCTGGGCATATTAGATTGTATTAGATTCAGAGGTTTCACTTTCACTTGATTAAATTGAGACAAATTGAGTCAACCATGTCAGTAGGATGTTGAGTCCCCACCCCCTTCATGGGTGGGGACTCATAGAGAAAATGACATGGCAGAGGAAAGAGTGGGAGTTTTGATGCTGGAGCCTCAGGAAGTAAATACACAGAAAAGCAGATATGTGAGGAAAAAGAGAAAGCTCCATTTGGCATGGCAGAGACCATGGTAAGAGAATGAGCCTGATAGTCTACAGCTGACCTTGTGAAGCAAGCAGAGCAGGTGAGCCCAGAAAGAAACAAGCCCAAGGGAGAGAGACAAGCCTTATGCTAACCTGTATCTGAGCTCAGAGAGAAACGAGTCTCGGCAGAGAGATAAGATATCCCAGCCTACAGCTGAGATTGGAAGATGTTGGGACCATGGGGCCTTAGAAGGAAAAGGAAGGCTGCACCCTCATAGAGACCAGCAGCCATCTTGCTCCAACACATGGCAACAGACTTTAGTGAAGGAAGTAGCTTACACTTCATAGCCTTGTGACTGGAAGCTTCTACCCCAAATAAATACCCTTTATAAAAGCCAACAGATTTCTGGTACTTTGCATCAGCACCCCTTTAGCTGACTAATACAACTTCTATCTCCAGCACCTCCTTACCACTTGGAAACCACTAATATGTCCTCTGTTGCTATTATTTTGTGATATCAAGAATGTTAAAAGGGATCATACAGTATGCTATTTTCATTAGAAAAATTTTGGGTTTACAGAAAAATCATGCATAAAATACAGGATTCCCAAGTACCACCCTATTATTAACTCTCTACATTGTTGTGATATATTTGTTACTATTAACGAGAACACATTTTTATAATTGTACTGTTAAATATAGTCTACAGTTTAACTTAGGGTTCACTGTTTGTGCTGTGTAGTTCCATGGATTTTTAAAAAATTTCTAGTCTAGTACCATATATACAAACTAGCATTTCTGCTTTTAACGACATTCAGGAAGAGATTTCAGTTTCATTAATAATGCTCCCAATTTTGTGATACCATCATCACTATTCATTACCAAAAATTTTCCATCAATCCAAATAGAAATTTTATACATTTTTGGCCTTAAATCCCTATTACTTTCCCCCACCTTAACCCATGGTTAACTATAATCTAGATTCTGACCCATTGAATTTGCTTATTCTAATTATTTCATATCAGTGGGACCATTCAATATTTGCCCTTTGGCATCCCATATATTTTACTCAACAGGACTCATCCAGGTTGTTGAATGTATCAGGACTTCAGTCATTTTCTATAGATGAAAAATATTCATTGCATGTATATATCCCATTTTGTTTATCCATTCATCAGTTGATGAACACTTGGGTTGCTTCCATCTTTTGCCAATTGTGAATAATGCTGCTATGAATATTGTTGTGCAAATATCTCTCCTATCTGTGTCACTGCTTCCAATTCTAAGGGGTATATATGGAATAGGGGGATAGCCAGGCCATTTTATATTTATATTCTTAGTTTTCTGAGTAATAAACTGTCTTCCACAGCAGCTGCACCATTTTATATTCCCACCAACAATGAATGAGTGTTCCTATTTCTCCACAGCCTTTCCAATGCTTGTTATTTTCTGTTTTGTTAATAGTGTCCATTCTAATGGTTGTGAAGTGGTATCTCACTGTGGTTTTGATTTACATTTCCCTGATGACTAATGATGTTGAACATTTTTTCATTGCAATTTGTATATCTTCTTTGGAGAAATATCTATTCAAATCATTTCCTCATTTTTTAAATTGGGTTGTCTTTATGTTGTTAAGTTGAAGGATTTCTTTATATATTCTGGGTATTAAACCTTTCTTGGATATATAGTCTCCAAATATTTTCTCCCATTGTGTAGAGTGCCATTTTACTTTCTTAATAAAGTCCTTTGAGGAGGAAAAGTTTTTTTTTGTTTTGCTTTTTTTAGGCCAGTAAAAAGAATTTATCAAGAAATGGGGAAAGAACAGAGCTTGCTAAGAAATGGGAGAGAAGGATGGAAATATGCACCAGCATCTGATGCGGGCTCCTCTAGGCAGAGAGAGCCAAAAGTTTTTAATGTGAATGAGGTACAATTTAACTATTTTTAATTTTGTTGTTTTTGCTTTGGATATAAACTCTTAGAAGCCATTGCCTAACACAAAGTCCTGAAGATTCTTCATTTCATTTTCTTCCAGGAGATTAATGGTTCTTGCTCTTATATTTAGGTCTTTGATCAATTTTGATTTGACTTTTGTATAAGATGTGAAGTAGAGGATCCTCCTATTTTTCAAATGGAGTTCCAGTTTCCCCAGCACCATTTGTTGAAGAGACTATTCATCTCCAATTGAGTGGTCTTTGCCTATTTTACAAAACTCAGTTGGTCATATATATGAGGGTTGATTTCTGAGCTCTGAATCCAATAGCATTGGTTTATATGTCCATCCTTATGTCAGAACCATCCTGTTTTGAATACTGTGGTTTTGTAATAAGATTTCAGAATAGGAAGTATGAGTTCTCCAACTTCATTCTTCTTTTTCAAGATGGATTTAGAGATACTCAGGGCCCCTTGCCATTTCATATGAGTTTCATGATTGAATTTTCTATTTCTGCAAAGAAGATTTTTTTTTTTTGAATTTTGATTGGAATTGCATTGAATATGTAATTTGCTTTAGGTAGTATTGACATCTTTACAAAATTTAGTCTTCCAATCCATGAACACAGAATGCCCTTCCATTTATCTAGGTCATCTTTGATTTCTTTTTACAATGTTTTACAGTTTTCTTTGTGGAAGCACTTTGTATCTTTGGATAGATTTATTCCTACTTCTTTGATTCTTTTAGTTGCTATTGTTAATGGGATTTTGTTCTTGATTTCTTATACCAATTGTTCATTGATTTTGTAAAGATTGTAAAGAAACACTGCTGATTTTTACATGTGGACCTTGTACACTGCCATTTAACCGAGACCATTTTTTAGCTCTAGGAGCTTTCTTGTAGATTTTTCAGGGATTTCTCTATATAGGATCATGTCATCTGTAAACAGGGAATGTTTAATTCTTCCTTTGCTATATTTCTTTCTCTTGCCTGATTGCTCTGGATTGATTTTCCAGTGTAATGTTGAATAGCAATGGTAACAATAGGCATCCTTGTCTTGTTCCTGATCTTAGAGGGAAAGCTGTCAGTGTTTTCACCATTAAAAATGATGTTAACTGTGGGTTTTCCATAGATGCCCTTTATAATGTTGAGGAAGTTTACTGCTATTCCTAGTTTTCTAGAAGATTTGTCAAGGAGAGATGTATGTTTTTCCAATGTCTTTTCTGCACAAATTGAGATTATCATGTGTTTTTTTTCCCATTGTTCAGTTAGTATATTGCTTTTAATTGATATTTTTATGTTGCTCCACGATTTTAAGTGGAATTAATCCCATTTGATCATGATATATAATTCTTTTGATGTGCAATATTGTTTTGAAATGAGCACTTTATAAGATTCTATTTTAATGTTTTTCCTGGCATATCCATTATATTTCTTTAAATAATTTTTAGAGTTCCACTAGACTCCAACATATATTTTAATTAACAACCTTCAAACAACGCTACCACTTTACATTTATTGAGGATACTTGACAACAGAGTATTCCAAAATCCTCACTCCCATTTCCTGTGAAGTCATTTTATTTGTCAATATGCTATATCCCATAATTCATTGCTACAATTGTGAATTTAAACATCTAAATTTTGTAACAATTTAGAACAATATAAAATAATTTATTTTAACTTAATTTATTCCTTCCCTTAATTCTTGCTGATTCTAGTTTCTGAACTCTATCATTGTCCTGCTCCATGAGGAACTCATTCTAACATCATTGAAAAGAAGGTTTTTTGTTATGAACTCCCTTAGGTTTTGTTTTTCTGAGAAAGTATTAAATTCTACTACAGTTAAAAAGCTCATGTCACTGGAAACAGAATTATAAATTGTTGTTTTTTAAAACACTTTAAATATGCCATTCCTCTCTCTTCTTAGTTGCCTGTTGTATTAGATTTCTCCAAAGAAGCAGAATTGATAAGGTATATTATGTATTCACTTATGGAACCATGAGTCCTGGCCACAAGAAACACAGCACTGTAGATTAGGTGCTAATTTAGAGCATATACACCATCCTGGAGAACACTGTCCCCTTCATGCAAGGTATTGCCATGCATTTGGTGATGTAACTGTGTCTTCAGAAGACAATTCTGTTCTATCATCTCAGCTTCTTCAAGATGATGGGGAACATGGTAAGACCAGTGAATTTCATGAACATGTGCAAATTCCCATACTAAATTTGTTGTGTAGTGGATTCCTTGATGAGAAGCTATGCTTTGGAGAATGCCATCACAGTGGATTAAGCATTCTGTATGTCCACAGATGGTACTTTTGGTTAAGTCTTGCACACAGGTAGGGAAATCCATATCTGGAATAATTGCCTATTATAGTGAAAGCCAAATGTTTTTCCTTCCATGATGGTTGTGGGCCTATGTAATCCACCTGCCACCAGGTGACAGGCTGATCATCTTAGGGAATGGTGACAGGTTGGGGACTGAAAGTTAGTTTCTGCTGGCAGATTGGACACTCAGCAGTGACTACAGCTAGGTCAGCCTTGGTGAGTAGAAGTCTGTGATGCTGAACCAATGCATAACCTCTATCCCTACTGCCATGGCAGTTTTGTTCATGAGCCCTTTTGGCAATGATAGGAATGGTTGGAGAAAGAGTCTGACTGTTACACACAGAATAGGCTTTCCTGTCCACTTGATTATTAAAATCTTCCTTTGCTGGAGTCAGCTTCAGATGAGGATTCTCATGTAGAAAAATGTCATCAGGTATTCTCTCCATTCAGAAAGTACTATGAACATAACTCTTCCTCAGGCATCTTTGTCATCAACTTTCCAGTCATGGGAAAGTTTATGCTGTATATATGTTTACACAATTTTTTAAAATAAGCAACTAAAGAGAGAATGACATTAAAATTCAATACATGATCCCAAACTGTATCTAATAATGGCATAAATAATAAAGGCATAAAGGCCATTATTGTGACATATGAACAAACTGGGGTGCAGAATGTAAAGCTTTATACAATGTTAAAAAATGTGTAAACTTGATAACTGCACTTATGATGGTTCCATAAGTGAATATCCTTGTTCTTAGTAAATGTACATAGAGCATGATGTAAACGACTTAGTCTCAATTGTTTAGAAAATAGATATACAGACAGGTAGATAAATAGGTAACTGGAAAGATGGATTAATAGATAATAGATAGCTAGAATGATACAACAAATGTGACAAAATGTTAAAATTGCTGGGACTGGGTTGCTGGGTGGGGTTATCTTAGAGTTCTCTAGATGGGTTTTGTATTATATTTGTAGTTGTCTTGTAAGTCTGAAATTATTTCAAAACAAAAGTTTAAGAAAAAATTGCATAAAAAGTGTCTGTCTCACTGCCTTTTAACCAAAACTACCATTTTTGAAATATTTTTTCTGTTCATATAGGAAAATTGATAATGAATTTCACATTATTTTTACTAAATTTAATTTTCCCATTTTTATATTCCATGTGTATGATTTAATTTGTAAATGTTCAGTCCAATCTCTTTGCCCATTTTCCCTTTGTAAATTAGTTTTTTGCATCCTATACTTTGATATGAGGTGTTTATGTATTAACATACAAAATTTACATTATATTTTGTGAAATATTATTCTTTTGTAGTTTGTCAAGTTTTGTATATGTTGCACATTAATACTCAAAGATACATTAATTTTAAATATCCAAAAATATCCTTCTAAAATTCCTTCTTCATGTAAATTAAATATCTGACCCCAGATCAGTTTTACTTTAACTCTGTTCTTTGTAATTCTATAAATGTATGGCTAATTCACAGCAAACTCAAGTTAGTAAAAAGTTAGATATAACCCAAAAACCTGAACCTGTTCATGTTTGTATTATAATCTATATTACCTCCTAACTTAAGTACTCTCATCTATAGTTTGAGTAACAGAGATAAAGAGAAACCTAGGCAAAATACTGAGTGATAAAATGGCAACAAAGACATAAATATTATTTACTTTAAAAATATATAACACATACACTAAATATAGGCAAATGGAATCATTGCTTGAGAATTAGATATCAGTACCATATCAGAAGATATCTTCTTTCACAGCTTCACCAGACTCTGTATTCTGCAATTGAATTCAGATCCTATGAGTTTCATATCCTTTTCTTGTAAGGTCATGGGATGTTTAGAAAAATAGAATGTGGTGAATGTACTCCTTCAAAAATTTTATGTGAACAATTATTTTTAATATTCTAGTAGACACCTTAAAAAAAACTAAAAAGAAACAGGTGAAATTGACCTTTATTAATATATATGTACTAAAATAATATGAACAAAATATTACATTAACACATAATCAGAATAAAATATTTATTAGATATTTTATCATACTACAACTTTGAAATCTATTGTATATTTGACATTTATATAAGATCTCAATTTGGACTAGTCACATTTCTGTTGCTCAGTAGTCACATAAGGTCTGTGGTTGAGACATAATTCCAGAACCTGGCTATGGACTTAACCCTGAGTTAGAATTCATTAAATAAATACTTTATTATATTTTATTTAGTTTTATAGGAATATAATTATTATTTTGTTATAATTGCTTATAATGTTATGTATTGTGTGCATAATACACAACAATTGGTTGTGGGGTCTATTTGTAAGTATCAGCCCATGGCTTTAAAAAAAGCCATTGTGACTAAACAAAAAGCTTAAACTAAAATACTTCTTGTCTTCCCAGAAATAATTTCTGATGTATCCTAGGATATCTACAGTTATTGTCCTCAGAACTACTCTAAATTTATGAGATGTTTCAAATTAAATCTAATCTTCATGTTTACATAAAGGTATTATAATACACTATTATTCAGTAAGAAAATGCTAATTTATATAATAATGCTGTCATAAGAAACAGAAAACAGCTATAATGAATGAAAAGATCTGTATAACAAACAATAAAAAGTTCCTTGAAATAAAACAAATGTCTTGTAATACAAGCTAAAACTTTCTAATTCATTTATCTAGGGAAAATCTCCACATTTTCTTAATGTGAAACAATGAATAAAATAGTAGTATAGATTACTACTAACTACTGAACTCTCTCAGATACTCTCCTTTAACACTTTCTCTCCTGCTGTTTTCAGACTATAATCACATATAACAACATTGTTAATTTTCATTAAAATAGAACAAAAATCATCCTATATGCCATCAATCTAGCAAACTATATAACCTAATTAACATCAATGTACTTGGTGTATGTAACAATATACTCAACCTAGTTTGTGGGGAAATATAATCCTCTATCATAGTGATTTCCTTAATAATTTTTATAATTTGTATTCATTTAAAATATAATAATTTTAATATATTATTAATTATAATTATTTTCTAAAGTCTTATCTTTTTTCTTTTTGAATAGGATAGGAATCCATGAAGCTAATATTGCTCTAATTTTTATTGCTCAATTATATCAATCTTGCAATCAATTATTTTATAATCATGATTCCCACAAACTTCCCTATCTCTGCTTTTGCTTTTATTTATTCTATCTTTTGACGTTTCTAAACTTATGGAGTTTGTTGTGAAACTGCAATGGTTACTTCTGTTATTGGGCCATGCAAACTCTTTAAGGGACTTATTATAAAAATATAATTTGAGGGAAAAAAAATATAATTTTTTTTCATTACAAAAAAATGTTTTGCATTCAGATATTATAGGTTCAAGCTGACATCACTTGAGTTGTTAGAAATAAGAAAAATGATATCATGTGATTCAGGAGAATATATTTCATTCTTTGATACATTAGGGAAAAGAAAACCAAATAAATGCATAATTTTGCTTCTTCCAGCCTCAAAATTCAGTTGAGGAAACAGCATGCTAGAGTTCAGGAACATGGAGCTGAAATCCAGTATCTAGCTGTGACTCTGCTTCTCCATTTGATGGTTAATAGTACAGAATAACTTGTTTGGGAAGAGCAAAGATGACACATGAGCTTCTGTACTATGTTAAAGGAAGAAAAGGATATAAGCATTGTTCCAGTACATAGAATGAACTCAAAATAGTAAAACAAATGACAGGGAAGTGGCCACTGAATAAAATGAATCTTTAAGGACTTGATTAATATTATTGCTTGCTTTGTAATTGTAGCAGTTTGACATTGTTTATCAATTCCAAAAATAGATATTGGATTGTGTTTGTAAACTGGTCTGTTCCTCTGGGCATATTAGATTGTATTAGATTCAGAGGTTTCACTTTTACATTTTTAAATCAGGATTTGGGCTTTTATTTTACCACGGCATTAGGGCATGCAGGGTTGAGTCCCCACCCCTAGGCGGGAGTAAAAGAGACTTTCACATGGAAATAAATATACAGAGAAGTCGAAGCACAAAGTTTAGTCTTTGACACTGGAGCTCCAGGGAGAGAAGAGCCAATCATCTGATAGTTTACAGCTGGCCTTGTGGAGCGAGCAGAGCAGCTGAGCCAGGAAAGAAATGAGCCCTCAGGAGAGAGATGAGCCCTCCAGCCTACAGCTGAGATCAGAAGAAGCTGGGACCACAGAGTCTTAAGGGGAAAGGAGGAAGGCTGAACCCTTGCAGACATCACCCATCATTTTGCTTTAACATGTGGCCATTGACTTTGGGTGAGAAAGTACCTCTTATGGTGCCTTGAGTTGAACTCTTCAGGGCCTTGTGACTGTAAGCTTCTACCCCAAATAAATACCCTTTATAAATCCAACAGAATTCTGGTACTTTGCATCATCACTCCTTTGGCTGACTAACACAGTAATGTCTTGAAGTCTTGCATGCTTTTGAGCAGAACTGTGCCTGCAAATAGGCTGAGAGAGAAGGGAGCATAAAAGAACAGAGAATCATTTCATTTCTACAAAGCACAGGTCTAGTTGCTTGGAGACAGTATTCCCCTTCCTTCTCTTCTATCAGGCACTACTATAATTTTAAATCCATGTCTCAATTGCTTTAAACATGCATGACTAGCATTGTGTGTTATGTAATATTCTCAGACCTTTCTTCTAGATACCCAGTTTTCTCTTCTCTACACCATTAGATGCATGTTTAATTTTATGTTTTATAAGCATTTTTAAATTCAATTACTTTAGTGTTTATTGAACCTCCACTTATCTATTTATGAAATATCAGCATTTAAAAATTGCCTGAGTTATAATTTTCCCACCTTTTTTATTGGTTTCTTTAGTCATTTGGGCACAGTATGTTGACTCTCTTGGTGATCCCATTGTTCTAATGCTTTTGGAGGCTATCTTTCTGTCTAGGGTCAATGATGCTTCATATAATGGCTTTACCTGAGGACATGGGCAGTGAGGTGTATTTATGCACTGTGGTTGTGGAAATAGCTGGGAGCTATTCAGGGTCTGCATATGACAGTGACTGCTAGAATATCAATGTTCCTGGGTGGTTTCATGTTTATTTTTCCTCTGGGTTTATTTCATCACTCTGAGAGGGGACATCATGAAGCCTATGAGGCAAGTAGGGGTTTCAAAGTTTCATAACTTACATTTCTCCCAGGCAAATCTCTGGTGGAATATTCTTCAATATTTCTTCTTTGGGTATTCAATACAACTTTCTGTTATTAGAGGCAAAAGTAATAGTCTTACAGGTTAATCCTATCTGCTTCTGGATGAATTAGGAAATCAGTTTCTCTTTATGTGCTTTCCTGAAACAGTTCTTTCAAAAGCAATAAAAGGAAATCTGGCAATTCTGAATGAAAAATCTTATGTTTGTCACATGAAAATATGGAGCCTTCATGAATACAACTGCATAATCTGCTGGGGATATGTAAAAACACTTTAAATAGTCTAGGGAAAATGATACATTTTCCCAAATCATGTTATTGTTGCAGTTAAAATTGATATCAGATATGAATAACATGATCATTTGGTCTTACAGTACTGTATTCCATTTGAAACATAAAATAAGAAAGAAGACCCTTGAATAGAGCAAGTTAATTATTCTCATAGATAATTTGACATATAAGTATAATTGCATTGTATTGGGAAAATAAATGACTACAAAGAAAATTATATTACAATGAATATCTTAACTTTTCAGGATACAAATGATGAAAGAGATTGACTTCATTGTAAAGATTCCTCCTGAATCTCGGGGCAATTGAAAAACAAAATGTGATAAGATAAAGTACAATGAGAAGAAAACTTAGAATGATAAAATCCTGATTGTATGATATAGATTATAATTTTCTAGGAAAAATTATTAAGAACATATATGTTCACAAGATATAAATGAAAAGTTTCCATTAATTAAAAATATAAACAACATCATAGGAAAAAAATCCACCTACTAGAAAAATATGTGCACTATTGGTTGATGATATCTTATAAACACCAGTTCTATGTAAATAGCAAGACCAAATTAAATCCAAACTTTATATCAGTGTTAAAAGTGAGGATTATCTTGGGGATTTTTAAACATTATAATCATCATCAGAAGTGAGATTCATTAAAATGACCCTGATTTATTCAATCACATGATTTGTGAAAAGAAAGAAATTGGGGACAGGAATTGATGAAAACATAATTCCTGGATGTCCCTGGGGTCACTCCTGGTATGGAGCTGCAGTGCTGTTGCAACTAGTTACCAGAGTTAAAATTTACCAATGAAATTTGTTATATATGGGAACAACACTTGTGAGTTTGCTCTCTGGATGCCTAAGGGAATGCAAAATAACAACAACAAAAAAGCTAAATATACAAACTCTTGGCCTCTCATGGCTGATGGCAATCTCCTCAGGTAATTGTAGGTGTAATCAGCCATAGAAACAATCAACTTACTGATGGCTTAAGTACATGAAATGTGCTCACAGTAACAATCATGCCCATGCTGCTTCACCAAACAACTCGGTGATATTATCTGGCCATGTTGACACATGAACCTAATCACCACAACATCTGTGGATGATGTCAACCATCCCCAGGCAGCTGGCATTGTAGAGAACTTTAATGGAGTCCTAAAAATGGAGCTTTGGTGTATACACCTTGACAAGTTTCTTACTGGATAGATTGTCTGCCTTACTTGGGCCCTCTGGAAGCTGAACTCAGCA
>JAQZBX010016098.1:0-36834 GCA_029593785.1 Cabassous unicinctus | reverse complement strand
CCTCTCTTCTCATCCTTCTCCTCCTGTCTTCACTGGGATTCGATCCTCAGAAACTCCGATGTGGGAGACAGGCATCCTACTGCCTGGACCACCTTAGTTCCTGTTTTTTCGGTGTACCTTGTCTTGGCTCTCCCTTGTGTCACTCTCCTGTTACATCATCATCTTGCTGTGGCTCGCGAGGCCTGACGGCGCACGCACGTGTGGGACCTGGGGGACTCACCCGCTTGTGGTGCCTGGTGGCACACCTTCTCGTGAGGCCTGGGGGGGCTTACCCACTCGAGGTCTGGTAACGCACCCGTGCATGGGGCCTGGTAGCCCACCCACACACAGGGCCTGGGGTACTCACCCACATGCAGGTCCTGGGGGGCTCACCTGCTTATGGGGCCTGGCGGTGCACCCAAACGCAGGGCCTGACAGTGCACCTGCTCATGGGGCCTGGTGGTGTACCTGTGCACGGGGCCTGAGGGGCTCACCCGCTCACGGGGCCTGATGGCACACCCACACACGGGGCCTGGCGGCCTGTGCGCCTTCTATATTTTTCTTTTTTAAAATTTTTACCAGGAGGTCCTGGGGATCGAACCCAGGACCCTCCATATGAGAGACAGACATCCAACCATTTGAGCCACATCCGTCCCTCTGCTATATCTCTTAAGGTTGATCAAAGATACTTAGAGTTACAGTCATTTCCCTTACAGGATGGTCATATAATAAATCAGGCTTAGTTTATCAACAGAATTCTAAAAACCAGACCTAGGGAGAAAAACTAGGTCTGGGGACACATGCATGGTTTCTAATATAGTGAATGTTTAGCCTGCTCTGATTATCACAAAATCAGGACAGCAAAAATATTCACATTATATATTTTCTAATATCTATTGTTACTTCATCTTTGATTTGTGGATTATTAGAAGCTTGTTTATTTTCCAAATATTTGGGAATTTAAAATCATTTTCCATGATTGATTTCTATATTAATTTCACTGTCTTGAAATATTATGTTTGATTTTTAAACCTTTGAAAATTTTTGAGACTTACCTTATTTCCAAACATTTGATCTATGTTGTTAAATATTCTATGAGCATTTGAAAAAAAACTTATTCTGTAGTTGCTGAGTTTTCTATGTATCAATTAAGTAAAATTGCCTAACTGGGTTGATCAAATTTTCTGTATCTGTCCTGATAGTTTTTTTTCCCTTTATTAGAGAAGTCATGAATTTACAGAACAATCATGCATAAAATTCAGGACTCCTATATACCATCCTATTATTAACACCTTGCATTGGTGTGGAACATTTGTTACAATTGATGATAGCACATTTTTATAACTGTTCTATTAACTATAGTCCATGGTTTAACTTAGGGTTCACTTTGTAATGTAGGTTTATGGATTTTTAAAAAATTATTCTGTTACCATTTATAAAATCTAACATTTCCACTTTTAATCACATTCAGATATATGTTTCAGTGCTATAAATTACATTCATAATGTTGTGCTACTGTCACAACCATCCATTACCAAAACATTTCCATCATTCCAAATAGGAAACCTGTACATTTTAAGTCTTAATTTCCCATTCCCTATCCCCTGGTAAACTATATTCTAGATTCTGACTCTGTGAGTTAATGATAGTTTTTACTTTGTGTCTCATTGGTTACTGAGAGAAGTGTCTTAAAATATTAAACTATAATTGTGAGTTTGTCTACTTCTCTTTTAAATTGGGTCAATATTTCTTTTATATATATTATATAATAAGGCTATCAGGTACATATAAAGTTGACTTTAATATCTTCCTGTTGAATTAACCCCTCAATTAGTATAAATTTTTTTCTTTGCCTTTGGAAATGCTTTTTGCCCTAAATTCTATGTTGTCTGATATTAGAACAGGTAGACCTGGTTTACTTTAGTTAGTTTTGGCAGAGTATATATTTTTCAATTATTTTACTTTAAAATTCTCTGAGCCTTTAAATGTTGGCAGAATATATATTTTTCAATTATTTTACTTTAAAATTATTTACTTTAAAATTCTCTGAGCAGTTAAAGTCTGTCACTTTTAACAGCATATAGTTAACACTCCCATCTGACAATCTTAATCTTTCATTTGGAGTATTTAGTTCATTTACATGTAATATAGTTACTGATATGTTTGGTTATTTGGCTTTTATTTGCTCTTTCAGTGGTTATCCTAGAAATTAAGAATGTGTCTCTTTGCCTTAATTATATTCTTCCTTAATTAATGCTTTTACCACTTCTCAAACAATATAAGAACATCATTTAGTCCATCCTTTTCTTTATGTTGTGCTATTTTTGTCATATTTTACTTCTATATATGTTATATATCTCACAAGACAGTATTATTGTTGTTACAAGCAGTCTTTTAAAAAGTACTTGCCTATATATTCACACTTTCTGGTACTCTTCATTCTTTCTTGCTCTTCTGTGTTTTCACCTGGGATCATTTTTCTTTGGCTTGAAGAACTCCCTTTGGTATTTCTTAAGCTGTAAGTGAATTATATCAGCTTTTGTTTTACTCAAATGTCTTTATTTTCCATTTTTACAGGATATACAATTTTACATTGATGGCTTTTTCTAGTGAATTATATCAGCTTTTGTTTTACTGAAATGTCTTTATTTTCTATTTTTACAGGATATAAAATTTTACATTGATGGCTTTTTCTTTCAACACTTTATAAATGTCATTCCATTGTCCTCTGGCTTTTATATATTGTTGAAAATAACTCCCTTATCTTATTTCTCTGGATTCTTTTAAGATTTTCTCTTTGTCTTTGTTTTTTTAAATAGAAGTTTGCTTAACTAGATGTGTGCATGTGTGTGTGTTTTATCCTGTGTGTGGTTTGCTGAATTTTTGAATCTATAATTTTATATCTATCATCCATTTCAAAAATTTCTTCAGCATCATAGCTTTGTAGTCTTCTCCAGTCTATCCCTACTGTCTTCTGGCAACCCAATTTTAATATGTTAGAAGTTGAAGGTTCCTGTGTGTCTTTTCCCTTCTTTTTGTTGTTTCCATCTTTTTTTTTTCTTTCTGTTCTTCAGTTTGGATATTTTTCTATTGGTTTCTCTTTGGACTGCTATTCAAGTTATTTAATGGATTCTTAATTTCAGATACTGTATTTTACATTCTTAGAAGGTATATTTGATACTTTTTGCAGACTCAAATTATTTAATAAATTCTACATTTTTCATCCATTCATTAATATTGCTCATTTTCTTCTATTTTATTTAAAATATTTATAAAACTCGTTTTATTGTTCTTTTCAACTGAGTGCAGTATCTGGGTAATCTGAAGATCCACTTCTCCTATTTATTTTTTCTTTTAATTATCAGGAAAATTATTTATCTTGTAAATTTTAAATTTATGCCAGACATTTTATAAAAAGAACTATAGAGATTAAGTGTGTTGTTATCTTCCTCCAAAGAGGGTTTTCTCTTTCTTTTGATAGGCAGATCACCTTAATCAAATCAAGAATCAAACTCGGTCAGTTTTAGTTAGGTTCATCCTACCTTTCCTGTTCCCCTGATCTTTTCACTGAGATCTTGCCAGGTATCATTCTCCGCAGTCCTTAAACACTCTTCAATTCTGTTCTTCTGAGGTTTGATCATAGCTATTTAGCCTACAGCCCCATGGAGTTTTAACATCTATCAAATTTCTTGAAGAGGAGAAGAGCCATGGTTTCATGGGAGACCTTTTCAACTAAGAACTAGGAAATTGAGGAAATTTCAATCTGGCTTTCAACCCAATCTCTTCTCCATTGGCTGTGGCTCTCCCAGAGTTTTAATTGAAGGTCTAATGAGTCTCTGCTTCCTCAGTAACAAAATGTATGCCCTTCAGATGTTTTAAACTAAATTCTTTAGCTTTCCATCCTAACAGGTTCAAAATCTGGCAACTATTTGTGTTTACTGAAAGACTTTGTCTCCTAAGAACCATGGGGTGATAGATAAATATCCCACCTTCTATGAAGCCTCAGCAGTCAGCAAATGTCCTGTGGAATCATTTATTTGGGCTCCTCCAGCTCTCCATCCATTATTCCAGCCTGTGTAGTCTTCACATCTCCATTTGTCTCAGTTTTATGCACTGGAGTTCCTCTCCCTATGCCAAGCCTGTGCCCAAAATCGGCAATTGCCTCCATGGAAGAAACAACTTTCTTAAGAGGGGCTCTTCTTTCTTTGACATTTTATTTCATCTGGTCTTCATTGCTTCCTCGGTTTTTCCGATGGCTTAAAAATGTAATTTTTTAATTCAACATTTTTTTCTTTCCTAGTTATTAGAGCAGCAACAAGGAATAACCTGCAGTGAAATTCTACCTCCTATCTGGAAAACAAACTTTTAAAAATTTATTATTTAGGAAATAATAAAACTAAGTATTGGTATTTCTGTTTCTGTTTGCTAACTAAGTATTGGAAATGTGCCTACATTTTTAGGTTTGTTGTTATGTTGAGAAAAATTCTATTAAGTTTCTTTCTTATATCAGCTCTAAGATATGGAAGGAATTTCTACAGATTATCTTTTGGCTCTATTCCTCTTTAAGTTCTACCACAAATGTTGGTGTGATGTTGTTGTGCAGTCAGCTTAATGGGCTGTAACAGTCTTCCAGAAACCCAATCCCATACTAGAATGTACTGTGATCAGTTAACTATACATGGCCATGATTGTGAATCACCCTCATCTACTCCATTAACCCTCAATTAATTGTATTTGACTTCTTACTTGGACACTCAAAATATCTACAACCACTCCAGTGCCACCAGGCATGAGAAGAAATTAGAATGGAAAGACAAAGTGTTCTTAACTGTTTGAGTTAAAACATCCTAATTGTGCAAAATTTTTAAAAATATAGACCATCTGATCATATTAGGAAGGGATCCTCCTAGGAAAGGGCCCAGGCAACTGAGGGGCTCTGAAATGTAAACTTCTTTAGTTTCATGGAAAATATGCCTTCATCAATAACACACACACACACACACACACACCACCACAACAACAATAAATAAACAAATAAGGGCAAGAAAACCAAAAACAGAAGCAAGGTAGGCTGATATCAACAAATGGGATGGCTTGCCCCTATATTTGATGAAACCTCCAAGGAACGTAAAACTTAAGAGGTATTATATTTGCTTAAATATTTGAGGACAATGTACATTCCTAAAAGAAGAAAGGCTCTGAGTATGGATTCTGAAACCAGAGAGCCTGGGTTTAAATCCCAGCACTACGATGCAGTAGCCGTAAGACTGGGCAAGTTTGTTAACCTCTCTATGTCTTAGTGTGTCCTCATCTACAAAAGGGATGGATAGAGATAGAGAGATGAGAGAGAAAGAGAGACAGAACCTAGCACACCGCAAGTGCTATCAGATGTTCACAGTTATTATTATTTGGATCCAGGCCTGAGTGAAGTAAAAGGTCATGCTCTTTACCACCACACTAGCATTGCTTACCATGTTTAATAGGGAGTTCATAAAGCTTTTTTACTTGAAAGGCATAAGTCACTAACCTTTTATACACTGTGGCATGGATGGAAGTGTGTGGGAGTGAAACAAGATTCCACTCTAGGAAAAAGTTATTTCAAAGACATAAAAAATGGCAAAAACCGAAAGTTTGCCCTTGACGGCTTGCTTAGAGACAGTTTGTGATAACACTGGAAAGGGATTCCATACAAAAAAGTTAGTATTGGTGCTTAAGTTTGCAAGTGTTTTTTTATTTATAAAAACATTCAATTTTTATTCTCAATACCTAGTGCTATTTGTTGATGGGGTGACTTAGGTGTGATTGGATATAGTTGTTACATTGCGTCAGAATTCTCATAAACTTGCAAATATAGGAGATAGATAAATTAATTACTTTGTTGACCAACTATCTTCTAAATTTATCTCAGGATCTGGTGTTGATTGCAAAGTAGAGTGGTAAAATATTTGATAAAACCATACATTTAGATAAGATCTATGCTGTCTAACTTTGAAGGATATATGGGGATCTTTTAGTTATATATAAAAATATTTTTTTCTCATTGTAATAGGCTATAAATACAAACAACTTTTTAGATGGGAATAAAATTTTATTTTAATTGTATTCTCGAAGAATTGTATAAAAACTTACATTTGTAAATTGTATCATTACAATGTGGCAACAAGAATAGTTAATCTGCATAATGAATAGTTCATCTGTATAATTACCCATTGTCCTGATTTGAGTCTTTTGTGGACCCCAGAAAATTTTGTTCTTTAGCTAACCTATTCCTGTACATTTGGGCCTATTGTATGTAGGACTTTTTGGTTAGATTCAGTTAAGAGACCTTTTTATTATATCACTTTTGATTAGATTGCTTTAGTTAAGGGCCTTTGATTACATCATGGGGTCCAGGGTAGGTCCTCACCCTCTCATTGGAGTCTTATATAAACTGAGGACTGAAAGAAGAGATGCACGTAGAAAGAGAGCTGCCATTTTTACCCTGCCATGTGAGAGAGGATTCCAGGATCACCTACAGCTTCAGAGAGACAGAGAAACCCCAAGATGCTGAGAAAGAGGCTGAAGGCTGGAATCAGCAAAACAGCCTGAAACTGAAGAGATGCAGCCTGGGAAGGGATGAGCCACATGCCTGATCATCCACAGCTGAGCTTGGGGAGAAAGTGAGCCTGGAGGAAAGAGAGAGACTGCCTGCCATTTTGCCTTGTCACATGGCAGGAGCCCAGGATGTGCCAGCAGCCTACCTTTGATAAGACAACATCTTATGGTGCCTTGATTTGGACATTTTCACAGCCTTGGAACTGTAAGATTTTACCCTAATAAATTCCCTCTGTAAAAGCCAAACCATTTCTGTTTTTTTTTGCATTGGCAATCTGTGACAAACTAAAACACTCATCTATTTAGGTGGGTAGTATGTCATCCTGTTACCACACTACATGTACTCTAATTATCTGTGTTTATTTTTTGCCGATTCCATTAGACTGTGAGCTCTTTGAGGGCAGGGATCATTTTTTCTTTACCTTTGTCCTTCCACTGTTTAACATAGTGCCTGCCATTTTGAAAAGTGTTAATTAAAATACATTGTGTGTGAGGTAAGAAGGGTAATTTGCAATCATAAAAGTGGTCTAGAGATTGCAGGATTTAAAGAGATGCACACCCTTATGCAGTGGGGTCCTGAGAAACAACATCATCTCAAGAAAATGGGAGAGAAAGGACCACAGAGAAAGAGAATACAAACCAGAAAGCTGGAGGGGAAGGAAGTTCCAAGAGGAAGAGGTGAGGAAGTGGACACTGGAAGCCTGAACACTCTTTCAACACCATATATCAGTGAAAGGGAGGGGACATGAGAGGTGGGTTTGAAGGAGTGTTTGTTTTGCCTTGGGAGGGAAAGCCTTGGCCATGTTTAAATGCTGTCTGAAGAGAGCCAACAGAGAAGGTGAAGTTGATGGTCTGGAAGAGGAATGGACTAACCAATCAGACAAAAGGTCGAAGCCTCTGAGAACGAGTGAAGGCTGGGATTTAGAACACAGCAAGAGGGGCATGTCTCTTTGGAATGAAGATCTTGGATTCCATTCAGGTGAGTTTTTAGGCCTGCTGGAAGGAAGCTGAGGCAGCTCCATTTGCTAGCTATAGTCTCTGTGCGGTAGGAGGTGTGGTCATTCACAGAATGTTGGAGGAAGTAGCATGGTTAAGACGTTAAGGAATTTTAAGAAGCTTTTAAATAGTTCCTTTAGAGAAGGAGAGCTGAATAAGGAAATTTCAAAAGACAATTGGACATCATTGACAATGTCTTAAGATTAGGAGCTGTGTTTTTTGATGCATCAGTCTACAAGAGGGTTTGCTTTTCTCTAAGCAGAGAGAAAAGTGACATATTTGGCTTTATCTAGGTGGGTGGGGCAGAAAACCAAGGCAAGAAGGGAGGTGAAGATAATGACAAAAAAGTCTCTGAACTAATGAACATTAATCTGGTCAGGGAAGGAAGTGAACAGAGAGGGGGATGGGGAGGGGGCATTAAAGGAAAAGGTGACTGGAGGTGAGGACGTTGAAGAATTGAGAGGACAGGGTGTCATTCATGTGCCTACTGCACATGCTCAGATGACGGCAGGAACTGGAGCAGAGGGGAAGACACCTAGATCCTCAGTGAATGAGGGGGACAATGTGAAGCCGTCTGATGAGCAATATGGAGGAGTTGGGGAAAACCAAATGGAAGGAACTTCAGAGAAAGAAGAGCTTTTACCTGAGGTTGACAACTGAATGGATTTAGGAGGAACGCAGGGGAAACTGTGCTTCATGGGGAATCAGGGCTTTGTTACCACAGGGAAATGGAGGAGTGTGGGGTGGAAAGGTTAAAGACTTAGGGGATTTATTGTGCAACTGGGTCTCTTCGGGCATAGTGGGTTACATTTATTTACTCAACATATATTTTTTTGAGGGATTATAGTTCTAGTGGCTGGGCATACAGAAGGAAACAGATAAACTCATTCACAGCTCCCATAGAGCCTCTATTCTAGATGGAGGGAGATTGACAATAAATACATAAATTAATACACACACACAAGCCCACAATACCCTTTGTGTTTTAGAATTTTTTAATTGAAGAAAGATAATATAATAGAGTGCATACAGTGTATATTTGCATATTACATATTGTCTCTGTAGATTAAGTGTGAGAAATTCAGTTTTTATCAGACCTTAAAGGTGATTCCAAAACATCAGTTTTAGCTGGGTTTTGCTGCCAGTGCGTTTGTTGACACACTCACAAAAAAGAAAAGAGAGCAAGAAAGCTTTTGGTTTTAAAGTACTTTTGGATTTGCAAATTTAAGAAAAGGGTTGGTTGAGCTGTAAATAATATGTCAGATGGGGATAAGCTTAGTAAGAAGAAGAAGAAAAAAAAATCCAACAGGGGAAATAGAAGGGACAGGGGTTGAGGAAAGGTGAAGAAGCTGGCCTGACAAGGGGCTATTTGTGCAGAAAAAGGGGAGGGAGCAACCTCTGCAGATAGCACCAGGATTGGCATGCCAGACAGAGGGAACGGATAGTGAGGGTCAGTGGAAGGAGGGAGAGAAAGCATGTCTCAGGATGGGAAGGAGTAGAGAAAAGGTGAGAAAACTAGGGAGACTTCAGTCTTGAGTATTCTTCTGAAAGGGGCTGGCGAATTTGGCAAGCTGTAAGATTTTCAATAATTTTAAAAGGTGGAGGAAGTCATCAGCCCAGAATCTGAGTTCTAGGTCTGGACTCCAAGGTTCAGGCAGCACCTGAGGAGCACTGGACATTTGTGCTGTTAGCTCTTGACTAGGCAGTCTTAGCACCCTCAGGACCTAAGCACACCGTCCTGTACATAGCCATTCATTTTAGATGGTCTCCCTCGGCTTTTCCACAACTGAAAATGCCAAGGCTTTCCCCCCATTTCCAGATTTCCTTGGCTATTTCCCTGGGGAAAGGTATTCAGGTAACTGGGTGTTTGAGAAGAGGGGATATTGAAAGGTGATATGGTTGGATCTGGGCTTTATGACCAATGAACTAGAAAGAGTGTTTAGAATGGATGAGAATGAGGACCCTTGAATATGGTTGTGGTAGTGGAAATGGAAAGTAGATGGTAATCTTAAAATGATATGTTTTAGAAGTTGAAGAAAGTGGAGCAGTGCCTGGGGCACTTCCCTCCAAAATTAGCATCACAAAGGAGTGCTGGGACTGTTGGGTCTGTCTGAGAGTTAGAGAAGCACTGACTTGGAGCGAAAGGAGCAGTGTGACTCAGCTGGCATCTGGGACCCCAGACTGTAGTCAAGATGTGAACAGTCTTTGGCAGTATGTGGTAGCCCTACAGTGTGAGTGGGCCTGAGGAGATCTGGATGTAAGTGGTCAAGATTGCTTCCTGCCACAGTGAGAAACCCTGACTCACGGACTCCGGATCTCCTCTGACTAATACTAGGCTACTCCTGGCCCTCTGCTCAGAGCTTGGGCACTAGCAGGTTCTCTAGCAGGTCCATTCAATGCAAGAATTGCTATTTCCCAGGACACAATGCTAGGTGAAAGGGTCCATTGTATCATGGAAAATGACACAGTAATTTAAGCCTGGGAATGCAATTTATTCAACCTGCTCATTTCCTAAATAAGTTCAAATTATAACAATCCTTTAAAGGACAGAGTTTTAGATATATTCTTTCATTCCTTTTTTTTTTAAGTGGGGGTAGGGGAGAAGATAGTGGTGGGCGCGGCAAGGAAGGGGAGAATGAGGTTTACCATAGCTGTGGCTTGGAATGACTGCATCAGACTGCTATGGCGGAAACTAGGACCAAGGAGCAGGAACTTTCTGACAGTGAGATCCAGAGGGTTCTGTGTTTCTCGGACAAGTCCAAGCCTGCCCATTCGTTATATGCATTCTTTTTCTTCCAGCAAAAACCCTCTGTGCTGAATTGAAATGCAGCACGGTTCCTCCTATGGTCGGAAGGGCAGACTGGGCTCACTTGCGGGTTCATTAACCATTTTGGACACTTTCCCAAATGTTCAGTTTTGAAAAAAACCTGAACCTCACTGGGCCAGCCATTTTTCTCTTCTTCTTCTTCAATGTTAAAACTATGTGTATTTTAAAGGAAATGCTATCCATATGTTTCTGATTCCTTTACACTTAACTCATCAAGCAGGATTTGTTAAAGCTATTTGATGTCCTGGATGCCTTTTGGGCCATTGCCTTGTCACTTGCAAAGCCTTTTATTCTCTAGAAATAGGAAGTTGTGTTTTAAGTATAAATGAGCTTGAGCCCCCAAAGGTCTGATTTGGGCCAGAATTAGGAAAAATTGGGATTAGAAGCATGCTCTATTCTCCCCTTTCAGAGGAATTCCAGCCCAAGGAATAGCTCCACATTTTCCAATGTATAAAATTGACTAAACCTTAATTACAGTGTATTTCTGTAGAAGAAAGAAAAAAGAGGCAAAAAATATTTCCTGGTAAGAGCACCTCTCATTAATGAAAATAGGTAAATATGTCTGATTAAATATTCTGAACCACCTTTGCTAAATTAAACCTTAAAAGTAAAATAAAATAAAACTCAAATAAACAAATCTCTGCTGATCGTTAAATATGGCCCTATTGCTAAATTACTGTTTTAATTTTATGGTTCCAAAATGAATCTCAAGTAAATACCCTTTTTGTTCAGTATCTACCACCAGCACAACTAAAGAGAATTCTCCAGGGGCAAAGCTATTTGGAGAAACATTCTGTTCTCTTAGAACTTCTATTTTAGCAGCAGAAAATTTAAATTAAAACAATTAAAGAAATGCAGACTTGAAGATTTATCCCCCTTCCTCTATATCTGGGAAGAAATTCTACAAAGCAGGTTCAATTCTGAGGCCTTGCAACCGTTTCCCCTTACACCTGGAATGTTCCTGCCCAAGTAGATCACATGGCTGGTTCCTCTCACCATTTAGGTCTCTGCTCAGATGTCATCCCCTCACACAAGCTGCCTCTGCCCGTTCCTGGCTAATGTAGCTCTCCCTGCCCCCTTCAATCACTCTCTATCCCGTTTCTGTGTTTTACATTTTTCACAGGAATCGGCACTACCTGCATGTTACTTATTTATATAATCGTTAGTGTACTTAATGTTCCTCTCACTAGTAGGAAGATAAGCTTCTCGCTGTACCCCAGTACCTAGAACAGAGGCTGGCTCGTGGCTACATTCAATCAGTGTTCACTGAACTTGATTGCATTCATTTGTTCCGCCAGCAGGTACTGATACCTCTTATGCACCAGGCAATATGCTAGCTGTTAGAGTTATTAAGAAATATAAAGCAGAGTTCCTAATCTCAAGAAGTTCACATCTGGTGAGGCAGGGGAGGCTAATTGAAGATGGAAGCAAAGATGCCAGAATAATTTCCCCATCTGATTATCCTTAACTTAATCACATCTGCAAAGTCCCCTTTGCCATCAAGGTAAAGTATTTAGGTTCTGGGCAGTAGGACGAGGACATCCTTGTCTTTTTATTGCACAGTATGATAGCCTTTTTCCATACCAGATTGGGATGAAAGACGCAATAATGCGTTCCCACAAGAGGTAGATTCAGATCTGGTGTCTTTGATTAATGTGTTTCTGATTCCTCCCACCTTAATTACATAATGAAATAACTTATTGCCAGCATCATTTCTTCCTTCTTTAGTCCTGACAGCCTCCCCTTTGCTTTCAAGCAACTTTTATCTTACCACACCTCATTGGAGCCATCATGCTCTCAGGCACTGCTGATGGGAACGTTAAATGGTACAGCCACTGTGGAGACAGGTTGGCAGTTCCTCCGATGATTAAACAGAGTTACCATATGACTTAGCAATTCTACTTCAGGGTACATACCAAAGAGAATTGAAAACATTTATCTACACAACAACTTGTATGTGAATGAATGTTTAGAGAGCATTATTGAAAATAGCCCCCAAATGGAAACAGTCCAAATGTCCATCAACTGATGCATAGATAAACAAAATGTGTTATAGCTACACAATGGAATATTTATTATTCAGCCATAAAAATAATTAAGTTCTGATTTATGCTAAAACATGGATGAACCTTGAAAGCATTGTGGCAAATGAACTAGGCCAGACACAAAAGACTACATATTGTATGATTCCACTTCTATGAAATGTACAGAATAGGCAAACCCATTGAAACAGAATGTCAGTTAGTGGTTGCCAGGGGCTGGCAGGGAGTAGGAATGAGGAATAACTGCAAATGGGTACAGGGCTTCTTTGGGGGATGATGAAAATGTTCTGGAATTTGATAGTGATGATGCTTGTGAAATTTTGTGAATATACTACAAAACTGTATAGTTTAAAAGGGTGAGTTTTAAGGTATGTAAATCATATCTTGAAAATATTTTCATGATTACTCAGAAAGCTTTAGAGCTTGGGGGTAGTTTTTTGCATATTTTTAGTTAGTGGTTTTTTTTTGTTTTTTTTAATGAAGTGCCAGGGAGTGAACCTGGGACCTCATACATGGGAAGCAGGCACTCAACCACTTGAGCTACATCTGCTTCCCAGTTATTGTAATTTTTATATGCAGTTTTTGTCATGATACCTTCTAGAGAAATCCTCTGTTAATGCCTCAGTTCCCGTGAGACAAATCTTAGAGGAAAAGAAAATCATCTGTTTGATTTGAGAACTAATCCTAGTTAATGTAGATTGGTTTCTTTCTAAGTTTTCTTAGTGCTTGAACATGAAATGTAAAGAGAGTTGACAATGCTTCCTTATAGTGGAGAAGTGTTAGAGAGACGTGCTACAAGGATATTGAGTTTTTTCAAGAGTGACCTTCTACAGTACCATGGAAAGGGCTGGCAGATATTTTGGGAAGAAAATATAGAGACAGATTTTCTTTTTTTTTTTTTACCTTGCCAGCAATATTTATTTTTGGAAAAAAAAAATCTGTAGGTCAACGTGTAATAGTACTTTGGAAACAGAAGGTTTTGGTACCAGCTCATGGGCAGAATAGAGAGCGCCAAGCCACCAAAGGTGGAACCTGGAGTTCTATAAAAAGAACAGGGTAATTATGACCTCATCAGGGCCAGATCAGAGGCAAATGCCTTTTTGATCTATGTTTTGAAAGCATACACATGTAAAAATTATTTGTACTAATAAGACATGGTAAAAGAGGAATTTCCCGTGGCACGTCTAATCCTGAAATAGCAGCTAATGACAAAAAAGGAAAAGAAAAATTATTTGGTCTTAAAATTTATTAGAAATATAAAAACTCAGCAGCAGATTTTCTTTATTAATCACTGTGTTTTCTCAATTTACTAGTAAGTTTATCTAGCATGAGGCCACCCTTTCTAATGCTGGAATGCTGGGCAGTAGACTGTTTGTGGAATTATTCTACTGAGTGGGTGTCATTTATAGATAACTGAGAGATGGCTGCACCTAATATCCATCTATCAGTGACAAAATAATGATGACGATATATACTGATAAAAAGGGGAAAATTAAATAATGATGACTTCCATTTTCACTTCAGGGTAGACTCTGTTTACATTTGCATGTTATTTTCATGTTCTTTGCATCTGCCTATATAAACCACCCTCAACAACTCCCCAATTTGTTAAAATGAGGTGAGATTGCTGAAGCTGTTATTACTCACTGAACTGCCAATGCATGTTGGCAAGTAAATGTTCTTTTCTGCTAGGACTACAATATTTGAGTGACTAATGTGTGCAAGACACTGGGAATCTGATGATGAACAATTAGACACCATCCCTGCATTCCAAGTTTAAACTCTGTGGGGTAGGGAAGCGGGTGTGGCTCAATGGATAGTATTCCCGTTTACCATATGGGAGGCCCCGGGTTCACTTCCCTGGGCCTCCTTGTGAGGGCAGGCCGGCCGGCCGGCCTGTGCGGCACGGTGGGCTGATGCAGCAGGACCTCACAGCAAGGGGGAGATAAGCAGACACGGAGAAAACACACAGCGAATGGACACAGCAAACACAAGCAGCAAGGGGGGGATAAATAAATAAATAAATAAATCTTTAAAAAAACACAAAAAACTCTGTGGGGTAAAAAAGCAATTAACCAATAAATTGCAATCAGTTGAAATAAGAATTATCATAGGGGAAACATAGCAACCTAGAATGTGAGGTAGCTGGGGTCCTAACAAAAATAGACTAGAAAGTAAGGCAGAATATGGATTATACAGGGTTTTTAAAGCCAGGTTAAAGAATTTGTTCCAAAGAATAGCAGAAACCATTAAAGTGTTTTAGGCAGGAAATAGCATAATTAGATTTGCAGTTTTGAAAGGAAACTCTGCTTATATGTGGAGATCACATAATTTATGATCCAAACCATGAAACTTTGAGAATGAAAAGGGGTGTGATTACTACTTATACTGAGACTACAGGTACAAATTCTGGCTGTCCCAGGCAAACTGGGACATATGGTTATAGAGTATTGTGATGGAATAAGGCTGGTGCAGGAAGACAAACTAGGAGAGAAGATGGGGCTTGAACTATGATGAGACAGTCAATAGGGAGACAGTTAGACAAGTATGGGAGTTATTTAGGAAAACAAAGAAGAAAATTGGTGACTAATTGGATGTGAAAAGGGAGAGCGGCTGGTTAAGAGGTCTACCAGACATATGGCTTGAATGAGCGGGTATTAGAACCATTTACTGAAATAAGGAATAGTGGAGAAGCTTTAGAGAGAAGGTGATAGCCTTAGGTGTGTAAACTTTGAACTGAGGGTAATTCTGGTCTTGAGTAAGAGTTGATATTGAGGTTTACACAAGCTGCTCCTTCCAATATGGAGGTAGTTTTCTGGCCTGCAGTAACCGTGCAGGCTGCAGACCCCTAGCCTGGCTCAAGAGCCACCAGCACATTACTAGTTACAGAAATATCGAACACTCACTGTATTCCAGCTTTGCTGGCAACTTATCCTGATCATTTGACTCAAAGGTTAAAAATTTAGTCTAATTCTGCATTGCCTAACTGATTAGTCTAGAGAAATGCCTTAGAACATCTCCTCCCAGGCAAGATGTCGGAAGATGTTTGGTGTGATGGGTGGTTGAAAAAAGAGAAGTTTTACAGGCTGTCTTATTGGGATCTGACCTGATCTTGAAAATTAAGGGATGGTATGCTTGAAGATCCAGAGTAATGAGATTTGATGCTGAAGGAAGGTGTATTTTACCTTGAATAAACTCAACTCTGCAATGAAACCATTAAAGATTTCTGTTTTTAGGAGAGAAGAGAGTGAAGGCTAAATATGAGAGACAACATATTTTTTTTTAATTAGAGAAGTCGTCAGGTTATGAAACAATCATGCATACCATACAGGATTCCCATATGTTGCCCTACCACCAACACCTTGCATTGTTGTGGAACATTTGTTACAAATGATGAAAGAACACTGTCAAAATATTACTCCTAACTATAATCCATATCTTACATTTAGCATATTTTCCCCACAAGCCACCCTATTGTTAACATGAAGTATTAGTATTTTATATTTGTTATAGTTCATGAGAGAACATTCTTATATTTGTACTGTTAACCACAGTCCATCATCCACCTCAGGGTTCACTGTGTTATACAGTCCTATGCCTTGTGCAATCCATCTAAACTCTATACTCAGTGGCTCTCAGTTTTATCACAGAATTGTGGTGTTATCTCCTCAATCAATTTTAGAACGTTTTCATTATTGCAGAAGGAAAAATCCCGTATCTCCATGAACACCCCTGTTGTTGACCCTTAGAATTGATATAACATCTTCTTTGCCATTGCCCCCCCAAATTACATTATTACTGTTAACCATAGTCTATAAGTTACATTAGTTGTATTTTTCTCATGTATCACCATATTCTTAACACCTTGTAATAGAGGAATACTCTTGTATTTGTACTATTAACCACAATCCTCATCCACCACTGAAATCACTATGTTATACAATCCCTAGATTATCCTCTAGCTTTCTTTCAATTGACCTTTACGTCCTTAATTACCTCTTTCAGCCACATTCACATTTATAAATCAGCAATGTTAGTTATATGCACTATAATGTGTTACCATCAACGCTATCCATTTCCACACATTTACAATCAACCTTATTAAAAATTCTACATACGTTAAGCATCAGCTCCCCTTTCTCAACCCACTTTCTATCTCCTAGTAACCTATACTCCAGAGTTTATCTCCATAATTTTACTCATCACATTTAGCTCACATTAGTAAGATCATACAATATTTGTCCTTTTGTGTCTGGCTTATTTCACTCAACATAATGTCCTCAAGGTTTACCCATGTTGTCATGTGCATCCTGACTTCATTTCTTCTTACAGCTGAATAGTATAACATCATATGTATATAGCACATCTTGTTTATCCATTCATTGATTGATGGTCCCTTGTGTTGTTTCTGTCTTTTAGCCATTGTGAATAATGCTGCTGTGAACCTCCGTGTGCAAATGTCTGTTTGCATCCCTGCTTTCAATTCTTCTGAATAGATTCCTAGTAAAAGAATGGGTGGATCATACCGCAGACCTATAGTTAGCTTCTGAGGAACCACCAAACTGCCTTCCACAGAGGCTGCACCATTCTATATTCCCACCAACAGTGAAGGAGTGCTGCTATTTCTCCACATCCTCTCCAGCACTCATAGTTTACTTTTTTTTTTTTTTTTTTTTTAAATAATGACCATTCTGTTAGGCATGAAATGATATCTAACTGTAATTTTAATCTTCATTTCCCTAATAGCTAGTGATGTGAGCATCTTTTCATGTGCTTTTTTTTTTTGCCATTTATATTTCCTCTTTGGAAAAATGTTTATTTAAGTCTTTTGCCCGTTTTTTAATTGGGTTGCTTGTCTTTTTATCATTGAGTTTTATGATCTCTTTATATAACATGGAAATCAAACCCTTATTGGATATGTGGTTTCCAAATATTTGGAAACCATATAATTTTAATAGCACAGTTTTCTCTTTTAAAAAAGCTGTGTACATGTGCATGCACGCATCTGTTTTGAGTGGGAGTTTGCTTTGAATTACATAGGCTGGCACCTATAGAAACTACATCATTATCTTATTTTTCTCACTTATCCCAGATAAACTTGGATCCTAGATCTTCTTATTAAAGTCCATATTACATTTGAAAGGAAAGATAGATGCAATTCAATTACACACATAGAGGTTAGATACATGGAAGTTTATGTGATATGCATTAGGAATTTATTTGCTCTCCTGTGAGGTTGTTATTGTTGTTTGTTTTGCATTCCTCTTTCTTACTTTGGCTCACCCAGCTTTCTTTACTCTAAATCAGGGATTCTTAACCTTTCTTGTTCCACGGACTGCTTTGCCAGTCAGGTGAAAACCACGGACCCCTTACTAAGTCCACACTATACTGTGTATTAGTTCATAAATATATCACACCCGCACCAACACGTCCCCTCAAGAATAATGTTTTTTGAATTTCAATTCAAACTCATGGACCCTTGTTAAGAACCCCTGCTCTAAATCTTCTCTGCACTGATGAGTTATTTAGAAACTGGGAAAAAGAACAACAACAACTAGAGAAACATTATGAAAATGCCTTCTTATCTGTGGCTCTTTGAATTGCAACAACCTTGTATGGGGGAATGTGACTCCTCATTTTAATGAAAGTGAAAGAAAAAGTAAGGAATTGAAGGTTGTGAGTTGTTGAAGTCTTAAAATTAACCGGGAAAGGACAAAGGGGCAATTATCCCTGGGCCTTATTTTGAGACATGGTTTTGATGCCAAAAGTATCAGCTGAGAGTGTTTCCAAAGCCCAAGTGTGGATCTTGTTAACATGTGTTTAACAAATCTGAATGGCTGAACTTGGGCATTGCACAGGCTTGGCCCCTGCTGGGATGTAAATAATGCAACTGCTCTCTCACCTTGTGGTTGAAACGGATATGCTGCTGATCAGTTGGAGGAAAATCCCTCAGGATTCCAGCATTAGAATTGTCCCTTCTTACCTTCCTTAATATTTGCAGCTTTTGGGGTTTTTTAGGGGCGGTGGGTGGAGGGTGGGCTGTGTAACTGAGAACTATTATTGCTTCATTTCATATTAATAGCAGCAAAACTAACCTTTTATTATATCTGATTATGAAATTACCCTGCTGTAGAGTAGCAGGAATCTTTGCCATGTATTTATCCATTCTTAATGGAAAAAAAATGTATGGAGGACTGTTTACTTCTAAGCTTCTCAAACAAAAATGTTCTTAATTTGTTTAACTGTGTTGCATGCTTCATAGATCTAAAAACTATAGTATAATTTACTCAGAGTTGTTTTAAAATATCCATATCTTCTACAATAACATTTATGAAAGTTGAGGGCCTGTTGTGCAATTTGTAACATGAAGATAATTTCTTAGGTTCCTTCCAGCTCCAGAAAAATTCTATCAATATTGTAATTCTTCTGATAAACCTTCACTAGGACTTGACCTTGGAAGATTACCTGAAGCCTATTCAAAGTAAAATATTTCTCTCTCTTTTTTATTTAATTATTTTACTGTTTGTATTGTAGGCTAAGACTAAAGTATTTTTAGGTCTTTCCCTTAATCTTGCCAAATTGAAAGTTTTAAAATAAAGAGGGACTTAAAGAGAGGGATTCTAAATGATCTAGCCTTGGAAATTATCATTGGTTAATTTCAAATTGAAAAGTGCTGCGTTTGGTCACTTGTCCTTACAGAGTCACAGCCAGTGGAGCACATGAAAAAAAAAAAAATCCTCTGGCTTCATACTAATGGTATTTCATTCATAAAAAGAAATTGTGCCCTGAGATTTAATTGAGTGGTTCCAGGGCTATGCCAGCAGAAAGTCGGCTGGTTGGGCTCCTACATAAACATGATGACATGTTGAGGGCGCTGTTTACTTTTTCCTAATTAAAACAAATTAAAAATTCCATTATATTTCTGCAGCGAGTTCTGACAGCAGCATGCCCTGGGAATTGTTCATGGTGCTTCTAGAGTAAGGCTTTCCTTCATTCAACATTCATTTGTTCCCTCAAGTTTTAAATTCATTCCAGGCTCCAAGTGTTTAAGTTGTCTGTGAGACCTTGGATTTTCAGGATCATGTAAAAACAAGACTGGAAGACACAGTGGAATTCAGCTGAACCACTTGTAATGACATTAGAGGCTTTCAACCTTGATGTCCGTTCTCTTTGAGTGGATATTCTGTTTTCTTCTCTGCACTGATCAATTTTCATAAAATCAAGGCAAACAGCCAATTGACTACCCAGTTTGGCAGCAAAAGACCGTTTGTAGGGACCCACACTATTAACAGAAACAACTAAGACGCCAATGAAAATATATTAACTGTACAGCAAACATGGTATTTTTATTGCGCAGTGAAAGGCCATTATTGAGCTTTAATTTGACACAGGGCTGTAAAACCTATGAGGATTTTGTTTTCCATTAGTGATACCCTTATCCTGTACTTTTTAACTAGCATCCAGGAACCAGGTATGTCTGAGCTTTGATTTTTAAAGAAGGTAATGGCGATTGTACATTTATATAATAGCCATAAGAAGTTTTCAAAATTCATTGCCACTTCATTAAAATCCCGTTTAATGAACATAGCATTTAAGAAAAAAATAAATATGTGGAACTCTCTAAAACATTGTTCATCTCTGAAGTATAGTCATATTTTATTGTCATGACCTTTTTTAAACTTACGCTTTCAAAGCTAAGTTTTAAGTGCCACAAAACTTCATTCAAGGAAGGTTATTCTCAGGTACTTTCCACTCCAGTGTTCCAACAAAATAAATTCATATAAAGACACAAGAGGTTCAGGTAAAGTCACTTGAGGTTCCGATAACGTCACATGAGGTTTAGAAAAAATTTCAATTTTTCCATGTTCCTAAAAGCTCAGAAGGAACTCTGGGTCTTAATGAGCCCATTTCTTGAGACAATGTCAAGACTGCAAACAGAATAATGGAGCAACTAGGCACCCGCCTCCCACATGGGAGGTCCCGGGTCCAGTTCCTGGTACCTCCTGAAAGAAGGTGAGCAGACAGCAAGCAGACAATGAGCAGACAGACGAGGGTGCCATCTGTGGGGGGTGGATAAAAAAAAAAAAGGAATAAAGGACACTTTTAATGAATGAAACTTTTACAGGTAGGACATGAAGAAAATCTTGATCCATTTTAGGACTTTTTATATTAAAACAAAAAAAAACCTCTGTTTCTGTAGCAAGAACTGCATTGTTTTGTGGTGTGTTATGGAAATGAAAGTCAAATGCTTCTTTGATACTTGTTACTGTTAAAGTCTCCAAAAATTTAAAGCACAAATCATATGAAAACAAAATATTGAGTGCCAACACTAGGTTAATATGGGTAAGAGTTGTCCTAAAGCCTTTTCTTTCTTTCCTCTACCTAACCATTTTGTTGTATCTCAACCCAGGCATTTGAGACGATGAAATGGAATAATAAAAGGTGATGAAATATTACTCAATTAGATTTGTAAGTGTTCTAACCTTTGAGTAGTTGTGAGGGATAATGACAGGGAAAGAGACCAAATGAAATTTTTGAGTCTTTATTTCTTTATTGTGTTCTACTCTGTCTTTCATGTCCAAAGATAATCAAGAATTGGCTGTAAATATAACTCAATCTCAAGGAAATATATCCTACACCCCACTCCCTCAAATCCCTAGCACACCTGTTCATGCAGTCATGGAATTTCTACTTTGCTTAAAATGAGCTTTATATAGTCAAACATCTCATAAAATGGGGATGGGGGTTGTGAAATAACAAGAAAGAGTATTTAAAGGGTCTGACTTAAAGAAATGCGCCCAGATGAGTTTGGCCAATTGGGGTCAGTTAAGCCTCCGCTGACACTGGCCATTAGTAATATTTTCCATGCACTAAGTAAAACAATGGAAACTTCACAACATCTGGTTGAGCCTCCAATACCTATGCAGCTTGTAACGGTTTTTGAAATCTTGATATGAAACAGCACTGTGGCACTCAGGAATAGACTGTTAGCGAGCAAAGAAGGCACACTTGTTCCAAAGCATAAGAGTTGCTTATTACCATTTTCCTTAGATGCTTCCTTCTGGTTCACATCGCCAGATTATTTCATCTTGATCCAATGTGAGTTTGGGGTTATTTTCCTCCCCTCCTTCTTCCTCTATCCTTAGAGGAAACAGCAGCAAGCATCTAGAAAAATCATCTTATAAAACTTGTGGGACATCACATTTTCTCATTGAAAAGTTTTGGTTGGCGGGATGAGTTTATATGAAGGTGGAGGAAAGAGCTTTACAAGATTGGCAATTCCAAGAAATGTGTGCTTTGTTAAAGTTTTGTTGTTGCCTTGCATTTTCTTTAAGTGCTTCAGAGATGGATGAAGAGGATGCTGACTATCCTTGGATTTTCCTTAAACCACATACCTAATGATGATATAAAGAATGGTGTTATAAAATCCCAAAGTACCCACTGTTTTTCTCTGTGAGTAGATTCAGTCAATAGGCTTTGTCTAGGCAGTAGGAGCAAATGCTCAAAGAGGACAAGGTCCATGCCTACCTGCCTATCTTGTTTACTTTTGTATCTCCAATACCCAGCAAGCTATGAAGAGGCAGTCCGTGCATTTTGTTGAATTCCTGACTGTTACCTTCTTACTCCGAAAGCAAGAACATTTGCAGGTTATAATTTTTATTAGGGCAATGTATATCATTTGCTTGATGTGAAAGATAGAGGACTGGGAATCAGAAGTCCTATTACTAGTCCTAAATTAATAATAATTCCAACAATAACAACAATAAACATTTACTGAGGGGCTGCTTTATGCCAGGCCCTGCTCTAATAGCTTTACATGCATGAACTCGTTTAATGCTCATAATAACCTTGTAAGGTAGGTACTCTCATTATCAACTCCATTTATTAATATGAAAACAGGAAATTAACTGAAGCATGGAGAAGTTAACCATCTCACCCTGGATCACATAGGTAGGTAGTAGGTGGTATTTGAACCCAGAGCTCTTTCTCTTAAATATTATGTTTTGCAACTAAAATAGTTGTGTGAAGCTAGACAAATCACTTTGTTCCTTAGTGGCCTCCTTTATCAGATCAGCATAATGATGTCTACCTCAGAACTGTAGTACAGATGGGAACATTCAGATGGGAATGCTTATGGGTCCATTTTCCCATGTGCGTGCATAGGAAATAGTTTACTATTATGTTTGTGTAAAGACACCAATGTTATCGTCAGATGCCACAGGGCTCAGCGGCCATGACAGAAATAACTGATAGCTCCCTCTTTACCATAGTACACACTCACATAGTGTGGAGACAAACACTATTCTTTTATAAAATTGACAATCCTTTCTGGCATAAACACTTGGAGCTAAGGAACATAAAGTAAGACGCTTCTGTTAAAATCCATCCATGTTAATTTTTTAAATTTTAGATTCCATCTATGCCAGTGAGTTTCCATTTCCTCCTTAACACATACACACAGGCACACACACACACATTCTGTAGTGCATGTGAGAGTGAGTGTGTGTGTACCTGTGTTAATGCACTCACATTCACACTCATGCACACACACACATGTGTATACTCCCATGCACACATGCTTACATTCACATTCACACACAGGCATGCACACACCCACACGTCTCTATGACAGGATTACAATGTGCATGGTTGCTGAGTGGTGGCAGGTGGTTGTGGAACTTAGTATCTGTAAGGCAATCCCAAGGCTCCCAAGTGGTTGAGGAAAATCTTCTGAGATCTTTGAGTTAGAGGGAAAAATTTTCCCCGCTTAGCAAAAAAGAAAGGGAAGGATATTTGATAATACACTTTCAGGGATCAACCTGAAGAAACTCAAATCTAATGCAGTTGTGGACCATTAAAACAATAGCATTCAAAGACACATGTTCTTGTCACACTGCATTGATGAAGTTTTATACAACTTTCACTAGGATCATCTTAAATGATATAATACTGATTGGAGATAATACTGTGTGTGTGTGTTTCAACCTTCTTGGAATCCCTTAAATGATGGACAAGTATTGTGTCCTAGAGATAAGTTGCCACATAGTTTATAGAAATCTTAAATTAGCTCTGCATCAAACATTAAGCATATAAACAGGGACAGACTGAACCCAGAAATCCCTGATGACATGGTTTTTAAAAATCCACTCCCCTCATATACAACTATTGAATTTTATGTCTTCTTCCTGAAATTAGCAAGCAAGAACATAAAACTTTCTTCTCTACTTGGGTCACAGTCCTGCAGATCTCTATGATCTTCATCACATTTGCAAAGGTCCTTTTCTTTCCAGCACCATTCTCTGCCTACTTTTCCAGGACTGGCTCTCATATATAGCATATACTGAATTACAATTACACACATAGTAAGGTTTTAAGAACTCATGTTTGATGCATTATGGTTGATTAGTTATTTATTGCTACATAACAATTATTCTAATCTTTAGCTGCTTAAAACAGCAGCTATTTATTATCTCGTATTTTCTGTGCATCAGAAATCTAGGCTTTATTGGGTGCCTCTGGCTCAAGATTTCTAATGAGACTGCAATCAAGGTGTTGGTTAGGTCTGTGGTCATCTCAAGGCTAGACTGGGGGATGATCTGCTCCCAGACTTGCTCATGTGGCTGTTGGCAGACCCAGGTCCTCACTAGCTGCTGGCCGGAGACCATACACATATGACTATACACGGAGTATGAGTACACACTTGATTATACATGGAGTATATACGTATAAGTGTGTATATGTTGGTGGTTCCTTGCCATGTGGGTCTCTCCAAGGGCAGCTCACAACAAGGCAGCTGGCTTCCTTCTAAGCAAGTGTTCTGAGAGAGAGAATTAGAGAGAGAGAGAACTAGGCAGAAGCTACAGTCTTTTTATAACACGACATCAGAAGGGAAATCCATTCCCTTTTGCCCTATTCAGTTCATTAGAAGTGAGTCACTAGGTCCAGCCAACCATTGAAGGGAGGAGATTACACAAGGGCAGGAATACTAGGAGGCGAGGATCATTGGGAACCATTTTAAAGGCTGCCTACCACAGATGAGATAGGGTTACTACAGCAGAACTCCTCTGCACTCTTGCTAATCCGGTGATGGTCAATGGACTAGTAGTACCAAATCAACTGAAAGCTTCATAGAATTTGAGAAACTCAGTTCCCATCCTACTCAGACCTACTGAATCAGAATCTGCATTTAACCAGGTCCAGAGGATCTTTGTGCGCATATTGAAGTTTGAGAAGCTCTGATCTATTGGGTCTTCACGTATTGACTCTTAAAGCAAGTTTACTTTAAACTGATAATCACACATCAGAGTCTTCATCTTGGAGCAGATGGTGATACATTACTGAGATTCTGCATCCTATATTCTTCAGAGAAAGGGATGGGCAGGCTAATCCATGGTCTTAAAAGGCACACACGGTCACTGTTTAATGGCTTAAAGATGAAGTCTGAACTTTTGTTGGCTGTCAGATATAACAATGACCACATGGAGGTCTCCTATTCCTGCATAGCATTTATAGGGAAAACCAGATCCTTTGAACTCCTGAAAAACCCCATACCCATCATCCAAGCATCTTTCATTCCTGGAGATTATCAGAGTTTTCATTACAGGTTAAATTCTTTGCAACTTTTTCATGTGGAAACTATCCTGTTACCTCCTGTTAGTTCTCCTCCTGCTGAGTGCAAATGGAGTGTATACTCTACTTCCTACAGCTGCTTTGGATTTTGTTACATTTTCCAGGTTTAAAAAAAAAAAAAAGTGCTGACAGAACGTGGGTTCATCTACAACTCTCAACTGATTTTAACAGTATAAACAGAAATATGTTTCCTGATTGTATGTACCAGTGAAATAAAAATATTTTCCCTACGTCCAAAAATTTACTAGCCACTATATTTTTAGAAACTGGGCACTGAAGAGAAACAGAAAAATATGTTGGGGAAAGGTCATTACAAGATAAAGACAGCAAATATGGCTAGACAAAAAGCAAAGGAGAACATACTTTTGCTTTGCGCTCTTTTCAATGAAAGATATTTGCTTTTAAAATGGAAAAAAAACTTTCCATTCACATCTGGGCAGAAAGTCAGAATCAAATAAATATAATTGGAAAAGCTTACCAAATGATGGACTTATGTTACATTTTCCCCCTAACTGATCCTTTTTGTTTTATTTTACATTTTGCTTTATAATGGAGCAAAATTCCCTTAAATAAATATATTTGAAAGTAAAATGTTGAAAAGTCACATTTTATTGTAATGAGATGAAGCAAATAAAAACTTAAACCTGAGCCAAAAGAAAACAGATCTTGCTTGGGTTACACAGTTACATGTGGTAGAAAGGGCATTTCTCCCTTTTTGGTTTTCAGGTATAAGGCTATGGTAATAAAAGTTTGAACAATGTTGGGCTATCCCAATTGATAAAAATCCTAAAAGTGTATTTCATCAACTCAAGTAGACCAAGTGCCTTAAGGTCTAGAAAAAAGGGGTGGGGAGAGGGGATGAAATACACTGGGGTTTTAGAGACAAGGGGCTGGTGAGAGGGCATGAAGTTAGGACTAGGCTGGGCCCTATTCATACAAAAAGGCAGGTAAGACAGTGTTAAGGAATTGCTGGAGAGATTGGTCCTGGCATTGGCAGCTGGGAAGCCCAAGGCACAGGCTTCAGAGGACCTGAAAGCTGAATTCAGCAAGCTGTACCAGAAATTCCACTCTGGGTGACAGAGCACAAGTGGTAGGCAGTCTGAGTGGACAGCTGGTGGTGTTATGGAAAATCTGAGCTTATGTTAAGGCTTTTGTCCCAGTTAAGAGAATTGACAAGATCCAGGTAATATAACAGGACCACAACTATAAGATTCAGGGGTTAGAATCAGGCCTTCAGTCACAAAGAGCAGATGAGGTGTTAATTTGCTTAGTACCAATGACCCAAGGCTCAGTGCCATGACCTGGAATAGGAAAAGGGCAAGGAATTTTGGGAGTTGGAGAGAGGGAAGAATTACAAAGAGACCCAACACGATCCCTTGGCATAATGGATACAAGTTTGATAATGGAGACTGAGGATAAGGTGTGGGGAGTTTTAATTTAGCAGCTGTTCTACAAGATTCTGGGTCTGAGAACAATGGTTTGCTTTTAATCCCCTCACCAACCTCCCTAGAGTAGAATGGAGACTTCTGGCCAAACTGGCAAAATAATTGCAGGGGCTGGGCTTCCCTGTGAGCCCATCTGGATCCATTTCTATCTGGAAGGGACAAAGTGAAGGAAAGTAAAGATGGCGCTGACATCATCTCATTTTACTCTGGTCACTCTTTTCCTCCCGAAACCTGCTTGTAGTCATGTGTGTGCCGCTAGGCCGGGGTGATTAGCTGAGAACATATTTACAGGTTTCTGTTGTTTCATTTTATGTGGTTTCCTATGAGCAAGAGAGAAAGTGCTGATCCTTGTAGCTCTATAATCAAGAAGACGTCCTTATTAGATCCCATTCCGGTAAATAGGAGCGGTATCTAATTTCCTTTGGAAGCAAGGCAGTAGAGGAGAAAGGGTATACCACCATGAAAGGCAATCTTGCCTGGAACCAATGTGTTTGAGTATTGAACTTTGGGTCACACTGAGTTTTTCCCAGCAATGATATTCGAATACATAATTACTCTGTTCTTCATGTGGTATTGGTAGTGCAAAGAGCAAGTGTGGACTTCGTATTTACTTTCCAGACTTCCCATTTATTGTTCCCCAAGCGGAATGACGGGGCAAGTTTTATTCTACCACATTGAAAGATAGCTGCTGTTGGCTTCGGGAAACTTTTTTATTCCTCTCTTTTTATTCCTTTCTGACCCTTCCTTTCTTTGGTGGTGTCTACATGCCACCTTGTATACCATCTTGCTTCAATAGCATAGCTCTTATCAGGGTTCGCATCCAAAATATTTAACAATGAGTATGGCTTGGGTACCCACCAATTGGAATGGATGCTGGACATAGCTCTTGAGCAGAAACCCAGGGGCCCTCTGTTCTGTCAGAAGTTACCAGCTGATTTAGGGATCATGGTTGGTCAGGGAGCCCCAGGTGATAGAGGGTAGTAGGGGGGATTCAGGGCAGCAGCTAGTTTACCAACTGGTATTGAAGCATTTACATATTTTGATTATCACTATGCTCATACCTGAGCAGAGTCCTGGATGAAGTGAAGAAACAAGCCAAGTGAACACTTGGGGGATGGGTCCCAGGCCTCAGGGCAGGAAGGTAGGAAGATAGTGTGGCTAGAGCCCAGAAATGGAGGGGAAGTGTTAGGAGAGGGGGATACAGGGGCACCAGCTCACAGGGGCTAAGATTAGGAGTTGGTGTTTTAACCTGTGCATGATAGGAAGCCACTGGACACTTTTGATCTAACTTATGTTTTAGGACGATCACTCTGGCTGATGAGTTGATGTTGTATTTTGGAAGACTTGAGTAGAAATCTGGAGGCAAGTTTTTCTTTTCTTTTATTAATTTTTTTTTAGATCAGGCAAAAGATAATTAGGTGAACTTATGGGGTCCCAGAAACTTTAAATGACTGGTTCCAAGTCACACTGTACAAGTTTAGTCCCACTTTTCCCAGGAGTCTTAATGCTGTGGTCAAAGTGGGCTGCGTGTAAATTTAGAGGTTGTGGCACACTCTGGAAGAGGCCATGCTACTTACCCAAACATCCCCGCTTCTGTTCCCTTCACAGCTGTCCCCTTGAACTAGGGAAACTCTGAGATGGGATGATTGACAAAACATTGAAAGGACATTTAAATACAACGGTGGTTATAAGGACAAGCATAGTTCTTTTATCATTTGGGCTCAAAAGCAGCACCTTCACCTATATTAAGAAAAATGAGACTCGGTGATGAGAAGACTGTAAAGAAAAGTGAGCAGTGCAGAAGGAGCCACCCAGAAGAAACAGAAAGCAGAGATGGGGTCAGTCTTCTTGCAAAGGCACACCTATCAGATGGTAAGATGGAAGTTCGGTTCTGATATCTCTCCCCAAGAGGTCTGCCCCTCCACCTTCTGGGGTCCTGCAATGACATTCATGTGTTGAATTGTAATTTGTTCTACCCTCTACTGTGCCTTTTATCTCTAAATGCTGAATACCTAAAGCAAAAGCTAGCATTTTGGGGGCATTCCGTAATGGTAGGTCACCCAATGGCTGCCAGTAGGCCTCATTTCTCCCACAGGTTGGTTTGGTCTGCAAAGTGTCTTTGAAAATTTGAACAAGTGGTTGTGTTGTTCTCTATTGCTGAATAACAAATTACCACAGACTTAATAGCTTAAAACAACACGCTATCTCACAGTTCCCTGGGTCAGGAATCAAGGCGTGGTGTACAGGTTAGGGCCTCTGTTCAAGGTGTGTTCACACCTGGCGGCAGCAGTCGGGCAGCATCTGCTTCTGTGCTGGTTCAGATTGTTAACAGAACTTACTTCCTTTCAGCGGTGTGCCTGAGAGCCCCAACAGCTTGTTGGCTGCTGCTGGAGGCCACCTGTAGTTCCTTATCATGTGGGCTTCTCCAACAGCACCCCTGAACTCCATCAAGCCTAAAAAGTGAGTCTCTCAGAGAGGGCCCAGTTCCTGTTTTAAGGCCTTTCACCAGAGTAAGCCAGGCCCACCCACCATTAACTCCCTTTTGATTACTCAAAACCAACTGACTTGGGACCTTAATTACATCTGCAAAAGCTCTTCACCTTTGCCATATTCCCTTGTCTACAAGCAAGTCACAGGTCCTGCCCACACTCAAGGGGAAGGAATTATGCAGCAGATCAAAATAAGAGGTGACAGGAATCCTGGAAGCTATGGTAGCATCTGTCCACCACAGTTATCCACATTTACAAATTAGAGAGTGTACATAAGAATCAATTGTTAATATGTTAAAATTATTTAATGAATTAAACAATTATTAAAATTATTTCAGTATAAACATTGTAGAGTTTGTTTATTTATTTATTTAGTTTTGTTTCTGCCTCTGTTTTCCAGAAGGTGAAGATTAAAGAAGGTATAACAGTTTTCTGGCTGGAAGGAATATTGATGGTCTGTTTACTTACCTATATTGTAGAGAAAACTGAGGCCCAGAGAAGTGACTGGACCAGGTACACACAAATGGGTGGAACTCCAAACTCGGGAGTCCTCTCTTTAAATCTGAGAACATTTTTGAGAACAAAGAAGAAGAACTGACTGCTTCGTGTTCCAGGCAAGAATCTGGAAATATTTGTTTGTCAAGTCATTTTCAAATAAGTCACCATGAAAATGCTGTAGCATCAGGCCTGTGGAGAGCTTCTGCTTCTCTTGCAGAGGGTTTGACCCAGTTAAAGAGTAAGGGCCCACACTGCAGATGCACTTTGTCTTTATTGATAAAGCCTTTGTCCATCAATGACATCATGTATGTAAAGAGCAAGTGGGTATGCTCGCCGGTTGAACCTACTCTTCACGTGGGGTCCAAGGGCAGGGGTTCTGGAGCAAGGGAACCCGTCATTCCAGCCATGCCATTTAATAACTATGTAACTAGCTTTGGGCAAATTATTTAAACTCTTTCTGCCTCAGTTTCCTCACCTGCGAAATGCGTATTCGAATAGGGTTGTTTTGATAGGAGATGAATTAATACAAGCCAAACACTTAGAGCGGTGTCTGGCCTCATAACAGGGAGCTACCGTTGGTCGTGCTCCTGGGAGGATGTTTGAGGATGAGGTAAGATGCTGTAAATCCAGAACATGCATTCTCAACAGGGGCATATCACCCCTCAAGGGACGAAAGTTGGTTGGGAGGAGGGCGAAATAACTTACTCGCAATCAACAAGGCACAGACATACAAAAGTAAATTAAAAAGACAGTATTTTTGTATTAAAATTTCATGGTGAGGTCGATTAGGAAAACAAAATGTCTAAAAGGCTCAGAGGGGAGAATGAAAGAAAAAAAGATTAGAAACGCTTTTCTAGAAGAATATGAGCAGGCTACATAATTGGCAGAACTCAGTGCAAAAAGAAAATGCAGGGCCCCTTGTTCAAAAGTGTTAAGAATTTCAAGACAGTGACAGCAGAGCATTAAACCAAGCATGGGGCCCTCCAAAGGGGTGCACAGGACACACGCCCCTGAAGCTGGCCTGCAGGAAAATGGTGGCTTCTCCACTGTCCTGAGGTGCACCCCCGGGTGTGTCCTTTGCTTATTTACCTCCCACGTGCAAATGCCACATAGTCAGGAGGGACTGTTACCTGTAGAGGGGGAAGCAGTGGAGTGATTTTGCTAAGTTAAGCCTATTCTTCATGGATTAGGAACAAACTCTGCTAGTGTCTGGCTAAAAAAAATTAAAGGGTAGTGAAACTCTATGAGTATTTCAGTAGCTTCGATTCCCTCAGGGTTTTGTCTCTTTGTCTGTTAATCTGACCTCCTTTTATCCTTTTTACAAGCATGCATGTTCTTTTGAAATTTTGTTTTGGATAATTTCAGATGAAAGGTGAAGAGAATAATTTAAAAGAAAAAAACACATCATTTCTCAAGGAAAATGAAGACATCTGCTTCTTCCATATCTGCCCTCATCCAGAGTTTCTAATACTGCCTCACTCTGGAGATTTGTTTGAGGAAGTGACCTAAGTTGACTACACAGCCTTATACAGAGTAGCAGAATGCTAACTCTCCATTTTCCCTTTTGATGCCAGGTCCCATAAATAACCCAGTGGGAACAACCCGGCAGCTTCTCCCTCATGCACTGCAAATCAGAGCCCTGATGGAGTCAAAGAATGGGAAACACAGTGGCATTGCTGCTCAGGCCTTCCTATTTCAGGGTCTGGGTCAGGGTGGTGAGGCAGGAGTCAGTCAGGGAAGCTCTTCCACTTCTTTGGGTCCTTGAAGCTACTGGGAGAAGCAGCTTCCTTCTGGGATCCTTTTACCCCCAAGGTTCAGAGGTCTAGGGATGAACACTGGCTAATCTACACTTGCCAGGCATCTGACCAAGGAAAGCCTGGTCTTGCTTAGGAGGCCTTACTTCCTGGAAAGTCATTCTTACTGGCCCTGCCTTATGTTAAATGAAGCCATTGAAGGTTTTCCTTCCTTTTACCTTCTGACGAGGATACTTGAGAGCAGCAACTAGTGTCATTGTGATGTCGCCTTACAGCATATATTAAAAGAATGTGAAATAGTCCTTGCCCATAACCAAAGGCCTTTACCTGTGTTTGTAAATTCATTTATGTATCATCCACGGCTGGTTTCACTCTACGACAGCAGAGTAGAGTGGTGATGACAGAGGCCATGTGGCCTGCAAAACCTAAATTCTTTCTCGCACACATTATTGCACAGCTAAATTCTCATTGGCTTATTTGTTTGAATCATTAATTTAAAAATCAGATGTCTTTGGGAACGAGGCAGGTAAAAGCTGAAGGGCACTGCTGTAAGCAAGAGGGAGCAGCGTGTTTTATGGCTGAAAGAGAAAGGATAAGCCCTGCCTAAAGGCATTCAAACTCAAGATTTGTTTTTATAAAGCCGTGAGGGCCAAACAAAACATGTCTGCATTAGGCCAGCAGGTCTCCGGTTTGACCCCTGGAGTGAGCCTCAGTCAGGTTGGGCGAGAAGAAGGATGATAAGCTCAGAATGGAAACAAGATAGTCTGTTTGTCTCACCCTCTGGCTCTGGTTCACTTCCGGGAACATCACAGATGGCTGCATGGAGAAACTATGGGCCTTTGGGCCAGACAGATCTGGTTTTCCATCCTGTCTCTGCCACTGGTCACGGTATGACTTCGAGCAAGTAAATTAACCTCTATGAGCTTCAGTTTTCTCACCATTAAAACTGGCATTTATTTACTTTGCAAATACTTATTGGTCCCACGGCATGTCCAGGCATTGCACGAGGCTCAACTTATCTCAGCTAATGGCACCTCTATACTTCCATTTGATCAGAGCAAAAATGTTGGCATGGTCCTTGACTTCTCTCTTTTTCTTACATTCCATGGCTAATCTGTCAGCTCAACCTTATGCCTCAAATTCAAAATAGAATTGGGATCTGATCACGTATTGCATCATCACTGACCTGGATCACAGCAGTAGCCTCCTTACCCGTCTTTCTTGGGTCCTTCATTCTACTCTCAGCCCAGCAGCCAGAGAGATCCTGTTAAATACTTAAGTCAGACTGTCACATTCTCCATTGTTTGTCCTCTCAGAATAAATGCCAAAGTTCTTGCAATGACCTTAAAGGTGCCAGTGATCTGCTGCCACACTCCCATTCCTCTGTGACCTCATTCCCTCTATTCTGACCTGTTCACTCTGCTCCAGCCACGTTGGCCTCTTCCCTCTTCCTCAAAGCACATGAGCCATGCTCCTGCCTCAGGCCCTTTGTTCCTTCCACCTGGAATGCTCTTGACCCAGATACCTACAGGAACAGCCTCCGCATTCCTTCAGTTCTTACTGGGAGGCCTTCCCTAACCATAAAGTTAAACATTGTGTTCCTCCCACCCCATTCCCTTCTCCGTCTTTATTTTCCTGCCTAGCACTTAACATCATATAATGTATCATACATTTTACTTTTTATGTTTATTGTCTGTTTTCCACTACAACGGCCAAAGAAATGTTTTGTTCATGGGCTGTGTCCATAACCTAGTGAAGGACCCAAAACATAATACATATCTAATACTTATTGGTTTCTTTTCTTCATTTCTTTCTTTTTCTCATCAGAAATAATTTTCCTCACACTACCCTCTTATTTAATCTGACCTAATTGAATCTGAATTATTTCAGTTTTAAAGATCTGTGGCCATTGGTAGATAGTAAGTTCCTGGCTCTACACCAGTGATCATGGAGGTGGGGCCCCTAGGCCAGCATCACACATCACCTGAGAACTTGTGAGAAATGCCAGTTCTTGAGCCCTACCCCAGAAACACTCTGGGGAGAGGTGGGAGGGAAGAGTGGGAGGGGAGAAAGTTTGGCAATCTGTTTTAAGTTCATCAGATGATTCTGATGCTAAAGAGAATTGCTGCTTTGATTGGGTTGGTTTATAAAACAGTTCTAGGTCAAGGAGTGACTAGGCAGAAAGAGTCAAGGAAAGAAAGTTGTGGAGTCGGTTTCTGGGCACCTATGCTCAATGCCCGTCTCTGTCGTCCGGTGATTTTGGCTACATCACTTCCCTGACCTAGAACTTGGGTTCCTCAGCTCCGGGAGTATAGGACAAGATGCTCTATAAGGCACTTCCCAATGTGGACATTCAGTAACTTTATGCTGTATTTGCCTCTTTTTTTGAGTTTTAGGACTATCTCCCAAGACTTATTCCTCAATGCACCCTCTCTCCCTTACTTTATGTTCTTAGATACCAAAGCCCTGCAGGCTGCTATCTCTTTTCTCCAAAGTTTATGCTCCCATCAGAAAGAAAATGTATCTCAATATCTGTTTTTATTTATTTATTTATTAAATACATGTGATACTGTATAAACATATTTGGCACATTAAAAATCATACACAAAATGGAAATTCAAGCTAGATAAATAATAAAACAAATTCTAATATTTCCCTCCACATCCCTAATGATGACTTTGCCCAACATGTGGGTTTATCATGTTAGAAATTACTTATCCAGAGAACCCGAGGCTTGATTTCCTCTACTCCCCCCTAAACAGTGACCCATTTTCCAGCAAAACACTGTTTTCTCAGATATCTCATCTTGGTTACTTACTAAAAATACTGATTAAACAAGTCTGTAGGGAATATTATCCTCCATTTATTAAACACTGTTTTGGACACTGTGCTAAATGGCTTTTTACCTACATAAATCCCATTTAATATTTGCATCAACACTGTGAAGTGGGTATAATTATTCTGTTTTACACATAAAGAAACTGAGGGACAGCTCAGTTAAACTGTCTCCTAAGTTCATTCACAACAAAGAGGTGGAGTTAGGATGCTGGTAGTGTAAGAAATGCCCGCCTACAACGTGCTGAAGGCATTCCTAAAGACATTGCCCTTATGAAATATAATAGTATTATTTTCTCATTGTAGATTTTCAATGGAAATTTTGGTGAGGAGCAACTGTCATTCAATGTATGAATCTAAATTTTTTGGATTCTGCAGAGAGGTAAGACTGACTCTGAAGTTAGGGGTACGGCTCCCTAAGGGGCCTCTGGTTCCTCTCCCTCTCCCCTTCCCAACTCCAGATGGGTTATGGGATGGAAAGAGCAAAGGATTTTAAACTGAGTCAGATGCAACTTCAGAACTGATGCAGTTACTTAGAGCCACTATTATATTAGCTAGAATGAGCGATACATCTGGAAATAGCTCCAAATTGCTTACGTCACATTTAAAACTGTCATTAATGTCCCTTATGGAGCAGCAAACTGAACTGAAAGCATGATTGCTTTTAATCATAACTGGTTTTCTCCATGATTTTCTCCACGGTTAACATACACCCAAGGTTCACATGCACTTTATCAGACGCACATTCATTTGACATCGGATATGGAAAATCTCTTTCCCATTTGTTTATTTGATGCATCAACTGACAGAATGTGGTTACTTTTGTAGTCTCTGAGGAACTGAAAAAAAAAAAAATCTCAGAAATCTGACTTCATAAAGTTAGGTTTTCTGCCACCAAGAAATATCTTCATGTTAAAGGTTTGTTTACAAGGAATTGCTGTTTCCACTTGCTGGAGCAGCTCTTAAACATTTTTTTTTAAGTTGTTTTTTCCAACCACTAAGCAGATCTAAATATTAAGTGTTTTTCAAGTTGGTTTTCCAGCTCCTGGGCTGCTATTAACTTCTGCTGGGATGAAACAGAAGGTCGCTGCCTCCACTTATAGCCACCCGTAATGCAAAAGCATAATATTTTGAAGAATCTTTTAAAATGGCTCATTGTGCAATGTTTATATTTCATTCACATCAGCACAACAGTGTTGACCAAAAGTTCCGCTGTTGCTGTTGGCTGCTGCCTTCCTGCTTCCATCCCACAAAGCCGGGGCTCCCCGCGCCTGCTGACGGACGCCGATTCTGCTCCAAGAGGAGGCAGAGCTGATAAACCGCCTGCCTGAAGGGAGCTGAGCAAACAGAGCCGCCCCTTCTTAAGAGGAGACGTGCAGACAGAGGAGAAATGAAGGTTGCTTTTACAAATTTGTTTCAAAGGAGAAAACATGGAAAACTTCACGAATAGAATCAAGGCACTTAAAGAGTTAGATGAGTCTCTCCCTCTTCCCCAGAAGGAAGGAAAAATGAAGTGTGTAGTGAGGTATTTTTTTTTAAATAAAATGTATATTTCACATTTCCTTATGATTGCCATTAACAGATATTTCCAAAGAATTTCTCACTTTGTGTTCCAAAAACCAGCTAGAGTTAGAGCATGCACTGGCAATAATGGGAATCATTTTGGATAAAAGGATGTTTGCAGAACAGAACTCCAGTCTCCCTTAAAATAAACGCCTTCACTTTGACTCTATAATTTAAATGGCTACTAAGAATAGATCCCAAATGAACAAGAAAAATTTACATCACTTTCTCCCTGTCCCCTTCCTCCATCTCTCTCTCCCTCTCTCTCCCTCTCTCACACACACACCTACATGCACAAATACCCTTGTATTTTGTCAACTTTTCAGCCACACTATTCCAAATTCACAGCCAGCTTCTCTTGGCAAAGGTTGTAGTGTTGTTTAATCTATGAGAAATTCTCCCATATTATTATCAACAATAAATAAATACCCTCGAAGGATCGTTACCATTTTATCTTCTCTTGATCTTAGCCAAAAGTCTGAGAAGCAATACCATTTTATCTTGAGTTTTAAATTCTGCTTATTGTGGGCTTCCAGGATTGAATGGTGTGGGGTGCGTGTGTGCATAAGAAAGAGAGGAAGAGAGAGGGGAAATGAATGAATGACTTTATGAATACCTCTGTGGGATGCTCTGAAAACAACATTAGTCCTCAAGGAGCAGAGAGAAGATAAGCTCTGAGGATACCATGAGAGAAACTTATATTGTCATGACTTTTTTTTCTCTCTTGATTTTTTCTTTAAACTGGTGACACAAGTACAAAATAATACAAGCGCAGAACTGATATCAAGTCGCTTTGATTACGGGCACTTTATCTCAGGGAACATAACCTTGCCAGTTTGGCACCAACCCACTCGTTGACATGTTGTTTTCTGGCTCAGCTGAATGATCACAACTTAGAGATGCAGAAACGGAGGTCCATGGATTTCTGGGTCACAGGTTAACGGCTAACCCACCTTTCTCCCCAAAACTCTCTCTATAGCTAGCATATTCCTTATTCAGCTTTTGTCCCATAAGGATTATAAATTTAGAAGAGAAACCTGTAGGTAATTAACAGTCCGGCGTGTCTGTCATTCTTTTGATAAAATGTGTTGGGTGTGGTTTCTCGACATGCAGTTGATAAAATGCACTGGTGGTGTTCCATTTCATTTGACTTTCCATTAGTTTTTTTTTTTTTTTTTTTTT
>JAQZBX010016097.1:23758-37038 GCA_029593785.1 Cabassous unicinctus | reverse complement strand
TTTTTTTTTTTTTTTTCCACAAATTATAAGACTTCTGAGTTTCCTTTTTGTGTGTTTGTTTTTACTATACAGCATTGGTTCTCAGAGCATGGTCCCCAGACAGCAGCACCTCAGAACTTGTTAGAGATGCAAATTCTCAGCTTCACCCCAGAAACTCAGATTCAGAAACCTTGAGGGGAGGAGCCCAGCCAGCATCTGTGCTTTAACAAACCCTCCATGTGGTTCTGATGTATGCTAGTTTGAGAACCCTGGCTATACAGAGTTGTCTTCCTTCTTTCTGCTTTCACTTCTTATTGGTAAAGATTCTATATCCTACCTCTCTTTTCCAGCCAAGTTCTAATTCGCGACTTTAAGTCTACTGATGTCTGGGTAATCTACTCAAGCTTGGTAAAGTTGTGTGTAAATTAAGTAAATCACTGTTCGTGAGCTTCTAAGAGGATCTCCTGTGTATTAGTGCTTTAGTGTATGAGATGTATGGCATCCTCAAAGGGCTTTCTGGTCACTTTGTCAACAGGGTTCTAGTTAGAAAAGGCTGCTGGCTGTTTGACTTCCAGATAGATAAGATACTCGCTCTCAACACCTTCCGATCTGTGACTCCCTGCTATCTAACTGCTGAATAACAGCATTTCTTTTTTTCCTTTTTTTGTAGGGGGTAGGTGAAGTTTTAGAAGTATTCAGGGCCTCTCTGAGTCTGTTTCCTTTGAACCTGGGGAAATCAGTAGTACCTCTCTCACAGGGTTGCTGTGCGGAGTGAATGAGAGCATGCATGCACGGTGCTGAACTCAGTGCCTGGCCGTGGGGATCTCACAGAGTGCATTAGCAGTTATCTCTGTTCTCTTCGCTACAACCTCTTTGTGACCCAAGTTGCACTTTTCCTCAATTACTAAAATAGACCCCAAATCAGATGGACTGATGCAGTGCTCAGCACCCTGGGGGACTGAGCCCCTGTACCTGACTGCCAAATTCATTTCCCCTCCATCATTTGAGCCCCTGACATGGGTGCTAGGTTCTGTAGGGCAAGCCTGTTGTGGGCCCCCTACTTTTGGGGGCCTCTCGTATTGGTCTGTCTTACACTATGATTTAAATAATTTCCCCTCCCCTTTCACCTGTGGGCTTTAGGCTGGAATGCAGACCCTGTCATGGGTTGGCCTTCCAGCATTATTGCGCACTGCTGTTCATCCAAAGTTCTTCGTTCACTCTGGCTGTCCTGCTGATTGTTGTTGTGCCTTGGTTTCTTCATCTTAAAATGGGGTCGCTAACGGTGTCCACCTTACAGGGATTCATTGAGCTGAGGTGTGTAAAATGCTTAGGTCAGCAGCTGCACAGCTCTCCTGCACCTTAGTTCTTTTCTGTCTAGGGTAGCTATGGATTTCTTTTTAAAAGGAGATTTTCATTGTATTTTACTATGGGGCAGAAAGGTTTGAACAGAAAAGAAGTAGTCAGTTCAAACATTGTTTCCGAAATCTGGATAAGTCCTGATACGTGATTAGAATCTGACCAGAGGAGCAGCAGTAAGGAAGAGGGGATCAGATTTGAGAAGTTGGTGAAATGGAGTTGACAGATCTAAGTGACAAGCTAAATGTAGGGATGAGGAAGAGGGAAGAACCAGCGTGACTGCAGAATTCTCATATAGATGGGGCCATTTGCTGGGAGAGAGAATGCCTATTCAGGGCGGTGGTGGAGGGCATCTGTTCACTTGTAGATCTGTTGAATGTGAGGTACACGTGGCACATCCATGTAAAGTGTGCAGGAAGCAGATTTGGATCTAAGGAGTGAGATACAAGCCGAAGCTGAGCGCTGAATGTTTGACACTTCTCAGGTGGCTTATGGGAGCCATGGTCATGGGTGAAATCCTATCAGTCAAGGAGCCTTTGCAGAGAGAAGGGGGGTGGAGGCCCAAACTTTTGGAATAAGGCTGAGGGCATGAAAGCGATGGCCAAAATAGATGTGGAAAATCCAGACAGAGGGACGTCTTAGAATCCTAGACAGCAAAGTAGGAAATGTTTCAGTCAGTGTCAAAACCAAGGGGTCCAGGAAGGTGGGGTGTGGTGGTTTGAAGCTGATGTACCACAGAAAAACATCTCCATTCCTGTGGGTCTGAACCATTGTTAATTTTAAGATTTTTTATAAGATTATTTCAGTTAAGGTATGGCCCAGCCCAATCAGGTGGGTCTTAATCCTGTTACTGGATCCTTTATAAGCAGAATGAAATTCAGGTAGCCTGAGAGAAGGGCACAGGAAGCAAGAAGCTAAGCATCAGTGGGACCTAGAAAAGAAGGAAAAGACCAGGAGACACCGCCATATGCCTTGCCATGTGACAAGCTGAGGACCAAAGATTGCCAGCAGCCAGCCCCAGAATACCATCATCTTGGGGAAGAAAGAAAGCATTGCCTTGATGATGCCTTGATTTGGACTTTTTCCCAGCCTCAAACTGTGAGCAAATAAATTCTTGTTTAACCCAGGAAAAAAAAAACCAACTTAGGTTAGGGCCTGACACCTTGTGAGCACTAATTAAGCATTGGGTGCTCCTCCTTCTTGCCTTCCTCCCTTGTGTCCTGAGTAGGCACGATGCGTTCTTATCCCGGTACTTTTTTTTTTTTTTTTTAAGATTTATTTATTTATTCCCCCACCCACCCCATTGTTTGCGCTCACTGTCTGCTCTCTGTGTCTACTCATCTGCTTTTATTTTTTTATTTTATTTTTTTAAAAGATTTATTTATTTACTTGATCCATTTTAAACCCCCCCTTCCCCATTTTGCTGTTTTTTTGTGTCCATTCACTGGGCAATTCTCTGTGTCTTTCATCTCTTCTCATCCTCCTCCTCCAGTCTTCACCAGGATTCGATCTTGAAGACCTCCGATGTAGGAGAGAGGTGTTCTAGCCATCTGCGCCACCTTGACTCCTGGTTTTCGGAGCTTTCGGAGCTTTCGGAGCTTTCTGAGCATCTCGTCTTGTCTCTCTCCTTTTACGTCATCATCTTGCTGCATGGCTCCCGGGGCCTGGTGGCTCACCGGCACACAGAGCCTGGCAGCCCATGCGCGTTCTATATGTATATTTTTATTTTACTGGGAGGTCCCGGGGATCGAACCCAGGTCTCTCCATATGGCAGACGGATGCCCAACCATTTGAGCCATATCCGCCCCCCTGCTCATCTGCTTTTAGAAGGCACCGGGAACTGAACCCGGGTCCTCCCATGTGGGAGGGAGGCGCCCAATAGCTTGAGCCACATCCACTCCCTGCTTGTTTTGTTCTCATTGTGTCTCCTCATTGCATCTTCTTGTTGTATCAGCTCATTGCGTCAGCTTGCCGCGCCAACCCTTCGCATCAGCTTGCTGTCTTGCTGGTCTTCTTTAGGAGGCACCGGGAACTGAACTTGGGACCTCCCATGTGGGAGACGAGTGCCCAACTGCTTGAGCCACATCTGCTCCCCTACCCCTCTACTTTTGATTAGGTTGTTACCACCACCCAGCATGTACTTCCCTCTCTTTCCATTTTTCCATTGCCTGCTGGTCTGTTAGGTCAAGCTCTTGTCCCCTTAACATCCTCAAAAACCACTTCAGTTACAGGTGCGCTTTCTCTTTTCTGGTCCCTCCCAGTACTTTAATTTTTAATGTTTGTACAGGCATACCTCATTTTATTGTGTTCTACTTTAATTGCGCTTCGCAGATAGTGCATTTTTTACAAATGGAAGGTTTGTGGCAACCCTGTGTTGAGCAAGTCTGTAGGAGCCATTTTTCCAACAGCATGTGCTCACTTCATTATCTCTGTGGTAGAGTTTGGTAACTCTTGTAATCTTTCAAACTTTTTTACTATGAAATATCATATGGTCATCTGTGATCAGTGATCTTTGATGTTACTGTTGTAATTGTTTTGGGGTGCCATGAACTGCACCCTAGTAAGACAGCAGACTTAATAAATATGAGTGTTCTGACTGCTCCACTGGTCCTTCTGGTCTTTCTCCCTCTCCTTGGACATCCCTATTCTCTGGGACACAACAATATTGAAATTAGGCCACTTCATAACCCTACAGGGCCTCTAAGTGTTCAGTGAAAGGAAGGGCAGCACATCTCTTACTTGAAATCAAAGGCTAGAAATGATTGCTTTGTGAGCAAGGCATGTCGAAAGCTGAGTTAGGCCGCAAGCTAGGCCTCTTGTGCCAGTTAGCTAAATTGTGAATGCAAAGGAAAATTTCTTGAAGGAAGTTAAAAGTGCTACTCCAGTGGAGACACGAATGATAAGAAAGTGAAAGAACTTTTATGGCTGATAGGGAGAAACTTTTAGTGGTCTGGATTGAAGATCAAATCAGCTGCATTCCCTTAAGCCAAAGCCTAATCCAGAGCAAGGCCCTAACTCTCTTCAATTCTATGAAGGCTGAGAGAGGTAAGGAAGCTGCAGAAGAAAAGTTGGAAGCTAGCAGAGGTTGGTTCATGAGGTTTAAGGAAAGAAGCCATCTCCATAACATAGAAGTGCAAGGTGAAGCAGCAAGTGCTGATGTAGAAGCTGCAGCAAGTCATCCAGAAGATCTAGCCAGGATCATTGATGAGGGTGGTTACATTGAACATCAGATTTTTAGATGAACCAGCCTTATATTGGAAGAAGGTGACCTCTAGGACTCTCAGAACTAGAGAGGAGAAGCTTCAAAGCTTCAAAGGACAGGCTGATTCTTGCTAGGGGCTAACGCACTGGTGACTTTAAGTTGAAGCCAAAGCCTATTTGCCATTCCACAAATCCTGGGGCCCTTAAGAATTATGCTAAACCTACTCTGGCTGTGCTCTGTAAATGGAACAACACACTCTGGGTGACAATACATCTGTTTACAACATAGTTTACTGTAGGAGTTCTTAATCAGGGGGTCCGTGAACTTGAAATTCAAAAAAATATTCTTGTAGGGACATGTTGGTGCAGGTGTGATATATTTATTAAATAATCCACAGTATAGTGTGGACTTAGTAAGGGATCTGTGGTTTTCACCTGACTGGCAAAGGGGTCTGTGGAACAAAAAAGGTTAAGAACCCCTTGTTTAGTGAATATTTTAAGCCTGCTGTCAAGACCGACTCAGAAAAAATTCCCTTCTAAATGTGCCTACTCATTGACAATGCACCTGGTCACCCAAGAGCTCTGATGGAGATGTAGGACGAGAGGAGTGTTGTTTTCATGCCTGCTAACACAACATCATTCTGCAGCCTATGAGTAAAGGAGTAATTCTGACTTTCAAGTTTTAGTATTCAGGAAATACATTTCGTAAGGCTATTGCTGCCATAGATAGTAATTCCTCTGATGGATCTGGGCAATGTCAATTGAAAACCTTCTGGAAAGGATTCACCATTATAGATGCCATTAAGAACATTTGTGATTCATGACAGTAGGTTAAAATACCAACATTCACAGGAGGGTTGAATCCAGCCCTCATGGATGACTTTGAGGGATTCAAGACTTCCATGGAGGAAGTCACTGCAGAAGTGGTGGAAATAGCAAGAGAACTAGAATTAGAAGGGGAGCCTGAAGATGTGACTGAATTGCTGCAATCTCTTGATAAACTTTAATGGATGACGAGTTCCTTCTTAAGGATGAGCAAAGAAAGTGGTTTTTTTGAGATGGCATCTATTCCTTGAGAAGATGCTGTGAACAGTATTGAAATAACAATAAAGGATTTAGACTATTACCTAATCTTAGTTGATAAAGGCAAGGTTTGAGAGGATCCACTCCAATTTTGAAAGAAGTTCCACTGTGGGTAAAATGCTATCAAACAGCCTCATGTGTTACAGAGAAATCTTCTGTGAAAGGAAGAGTCTGTTGATGTGGCAGACTTCATTGTTGTCTTATTTTAAGAAATTGCCCTGGCTACCCCAACCCTCAGCAACCACCACCCTGATCAGTCCTCACCCCTCAATGGGGCAAGACCCTCCACCAGCAAAAAGATTATGACTCGCTGAAGGCTCAGATGATGGTTAGCATTTTTTGGCAAATTTTAATTAAGGTCTGTACGTTGCATTTTATTTTAGAAAGTATTTTTTAATTAAGGTCTGTATGTTGCGTTTTATTTTAGAAATAATGTGGTCCGCCCCCAGATCAAGAAGCAGAGTAGTACCAGCACCCCAGAGCCTCCCCTTGATAGCACTTTACATTTTGAGACCACTTCTATTGCTTTAGTTTCATTCATTTAACAGATGTTTACCTGAGAGCTTCGTCTGCACCAGGATTTTCCTGGAGCCTTGTTCTTTTGTTGCTTTTTCTTCCTGCAAATTCTATTTCAAACCTACAGGGAGTGTCCACAGGGCAGAGACCATGGCTGGCAGAATGCCTGACTCAAGCAGGTACTCACAGAGAAGTTTTTATTGACTTATCTCTGGTTATCCTTGATTTCAGATCTGCCTGAGGGAGCGGTGAAAGGACTCTGCAAGTTGTTCTGCTTGACTCTGCATCGATACAGGTGACTCCTACCAGAGGCCCAGTGTCTGATGGCTTTCTGCAGAGAGGTGGAGTGGGGTAGTGGGTCTCTGGGGCCTGACTGCCTAGGCTTGAATCTGGGGTGTTTCACATCCTAACTATTAGATCCTGGGCAAGTTATTTAACCTCTCTGGGCCTCAGTTTCCTCACCTGCAGAATGGGGATGCTGTTTGCTATGTCATAGGGTGGGCCTTAGTAAGTGTAAGTGCTGGGAACAATGTACGAATGCTCAGTACATTATCATTAAACGCACTGGGCTTTTAATGGTTTGGAGGCCCATAGAAAGGGCTCCATGCATGTAGTTGCTGCCCTTACAGCCTTAATGGCTCATTTGCCCTTATCAGCTACTTCCAGAGTTCTGGGAGGGGATGGATTTATCTGGTTATTTCCTAATCCCGTCCTCAGTGATCTACTAGAATACAGTGCCGTAAGTTTTCCCTGAGAAAGACCAGTGCTTGGCCTGAGCAACCTTGCCTCCCCCCACCCTGAGCCTGCATGTTCACCTTTCCCTTTCTGTCCTCCCACTAGAGATGCAGCCTCCCGCAGGGCCCTGCAGGCAGCGATCCAGCAGTTGGCTGAGGCCCAGCCGGAAGCCACCGCCAAGAACCTTCTGCAGTCTCTGCAGTCTTCAGGCATTGGCTCCAAAGCAGGCGTTCCCAGGTATGAGGGGAGGGTTTTGGCCCACTGGGGACTTACGGGGTCTTACTCAGAAGGAGCTGGTCCCAGATGAGCCATGATGAGTAGGGGTCAGCACATGGGTCTCTTTTGCACTTATAGTCTTTTCCCTCTGGAGAAAACCAGTTTCTTGGGAAACTGGTAGAAGCAAGGCCATTTTGAGGGGAAAGCAAATGTCCAACAGGCACCGAATGGGGGAAGCCATCTTTTGGCTTTTTTACAGTTGTTAGTGGTGGTAAGAGATGGGAGTTTGCTGACGAGGCCTTAACTCCTTGTCCTGAATTCTCACAGGTGATTTGTGGGGAACTGGTTTCAGATCCTTCCCACTTTTAGATCAAGAAGGGTCCTCCAGCCCAGGTGGGGTCTTGCAGTGAGCATTTATCCTTAGGAAGGAGGGTTGCTGTGCTGCACTCATTCCTGCTCTCCCCTTCCCTCCACAGTAAAAGCAGTGGCTCAGCCGCCTTGCTGGCCCTGTCCTGGACCTGCCTCCTGGTGCGCATTGTCTTTCCCTCACGAGCCAAGAGGCAAGGAGACATCTGGAACAAACTGGTAGGTGCCTGGGTCTTTGGGTTAGCAAAGTCAGCTTTTTGCAGAGTCCATCAGTACATGTTTAAGCACCTTTTCTGTGCCAGGTGACAAGGCACTCTGTATTTTCATGAAGTGTGTGACTGGTGGGTGGGCATGGGTGCAGCATAACATTGATCGACTGATTTAATCTTTTTGAGCACCTTCTATGTGTCAGGCCTAGAGCCAGGCTTGGGAATATCATGATGAACAGGGGAGCATGGCCCTGCCTTCATGGCATGTGGAAGGAAACACAGTAGTGTGGATCATCTTGGTTTTGACTTTTTTTCTGGCCAATAATTCCTTTCCTTTTGGAGTTCAATGCTGAGTTGGCTAATGGAATGGAATTCTTAACGTGTGTTTTGGTCCTTAAATTCTCTCTTCCTCGTCTATGCCTGTTCCTTCCACATTCCTTGCTCTTTCTTTCCTTGTGTCTGCTGACCAGAGATGGCCTCCTAGACCAAATTTGGAGGTCCCTTTAAAGATGTGCTTGGTAGAGGGCAGAAGGGATGGCCCTAGGGTTTAGTGAAAAGGCCTTTAGCACAGGAATCGGGTGTGGATCTGATTCTGCCATTCATTAGAGATTTGGCCAAGTCATTTAACTTCTGAGCTGGTTTCCTCTTCTACAAAATGGGGAAAGTACTGCCCAGGCATCCATCTCAAAGATTTAGCATGAAATGGGCTCGGTCAAGGTGTGAAAAGGCTTTAGAAACTATAGAGTGCTATGCAGGTAGGTGTAAATGACAGGAGCAGCATCAGAAACCCTTAAGTCCCTCTCTGCACAGCAGCTAGGTAGATACTTGGGCCCTGGGAGCATATCTAGCATACTTTGGGCTTGACCCTGAAATGGTCACCAGCAGTTGATGGGTGAGAACATTGAGACCCTGCTTGTAGTGGATGTGCTGGAATTGGTATGAGCTGGGTCTCACCTGCACCCCATTTTTATATGATGAGTCATCTTGGGCAACCTTATTGGCTTATCCCAAATGAATTCTTATAACCAGGAACCAAGACATGTACTTTATTTACTGATCAATAGGAAGTAAGGCTTCTCCTGCCTTAGAGGGAGGGGTTAGCACTGGGGTGTTGCATTAAGGGGTCACAGTGCTTCAGGAGCTTGAGACCATGTTTAGTCTGTCTGTCCTGAATCTGGGTTTTTCCTTCGCCCATTGCTGGTGTCGGTCATACATCTAGGTCATAGTTCATCTGGTTGCTCCACAGGTGATTGCTGAGGGCCTCCTATGTGCTGGGTGCTATTTTGGGAGCTGGGGGTAAAGCAGGGAAGAAGACAGAGGACCTTGCTGTCGTGGAGCGTACACTCTTGTGGAGAAGCTAGACAATAAATAAACAAGCCCACAAATCAGCACAGCCTAAAGTAATGCTGAAGAAAAGCAGGATAAGGGATTAGAGGGTGGTGGAGGAAGGCCTCCTTGAGATGTCACTTACACGGAGGCGTGAAGGATACGAGGAAACACGCCACTCCCAGATCAAGGGTTAGGACGTTCCAGGAAGAGGGAACAGCTGTAGAGCTGTGAATGTGGTGTCAGCAAGCTTAGAAACCATTTTAAATTTAATTACCTTGTTAAATAAAGGGTTGTAAATTCAACAGGTACAGAAGGATATCCTAGCTTCCCTCCTACCCCATCCCCCGCCACCCAGTTCCCCCTTACTACTAGCGTCTTCTGTATTGTTCCAGACACATTCTCTGTATATAAGACCAGGTTTTTTTGTTTCCCCCACCAATGGTAGCACACCATACACATTTTTTTCACCTTGTTTATTTTCATTAACCAGTCTTAGAATTCGTTCCAGATCAGTATATAAAGAGTTGCTCATTCATCACTAATCTTTTGAGGAGATGTGCCACAATATACATAACTGGTCCCGTCTCCCTGGCCATTTATGTTGTTTACCATCTTTTATCAACACTGCCGTGACTGACCTTGTACACAGGCCATTTTGTACACAGCTAAATGGAATTCAGCAGGCTTCTTCAGCACATCCTTTTCCCCAGGGTGGCAATTCACACTGCTCGCCAGTGACCTGGGACGTTTGTCAGCACCTAAAGTCTTTTTGAGGTTATCAGTTGAGCCCCTCCTGTGTGCCCCACCCCGAGTGCAACCTTCTTTGGACTGTGAGCTCTGTGAACCCCAGGCTTACCATGTCAGTCTTCACTTCCATGTCCACAGTGCCTAGCATGAAGGAAATATTTGTGGAATTAATGAAGAAAAACATCAAGGAAGATAAAGAAGTATGTGAAACAGGGCGCTTATGCTTTTCCTGCCTGGCACTTACTTTGCTGAAATTACATATTCAATTGTGCTTTTAATTGTTCACTATCTTTTTCTCCTTCTGGACTAAAAGGTGCTTAAAAGCAGGCACCACGTCTGTCTTGTTCCCCATGTGTCTTCATTGTCTGACTCACAGTGGGTGCTCCACAACCATTCACTAAGGAAAGGCTTGAGCGACTGATGTGGTTAAAGTACAGGACTACATAGGGGGGGCGGAGGGAAGAGGATCTGGCCGGTCTTGAGTGGGAGAGGCCCAGTGCAGATGAAACAGACGCCAGAGGGCCTGAGGAAGTCTTAGACAAGCTGTGAGGGGGCCACCTGACCCTTTCCTGGTCCTGGCAGGTGGAGGTGCAGTGTCTGCTCCTGCTGGAGGTCCTGGGCGGCTCCCACAAGCATGCTGTGGACGGTGCTGTGAAGAAGCTCACCAAACTGTGGAAAGAGGTGACAGGAGCTGGGAGGCGTTGGGGGCCATTGCTGCTTCTGTGTGCGCCCCCCACTGCTGTCTCAGACACCTGCCCTGCACTTTTCTCCTCAGACTCCTGGGCTGGTGGAGCAGTACTTGTCAGCCATTCTCAGCCTCGAGCCCAATCAGAGCTACGCAGGCATGCTGGGGCTGCTGGTGCAGTTCTGCACGAGCCACAAGGAGGTGGACGTGCTCAGCCGACACAAGGTGAGCACAGGGAGGAGTGGCAGCTCGCTGTGCCCTCATGGTCCTAGCTGCTGGCCTTATCTGCAGCTTCTTGGTTTCCTCATGTGAAGTGTTGGCTGAGACCCTGGCCTTGTGCCATGACACGTGAACTTTGAGGAGATGGGAAGTGTTCCTTCCAGCTCCAGCACAGTCATTCATTCACCCCCAGTTGAGCAGCTGCCATGTGCCCAGCACTGTGCCAGGCATTGGGGATGCAGCAGTGAGCCAGGGAGAGAGGGACTCAGCTCCTGTGGGCCTGAGTCTGAGGAAGGGGTCACCTAGTTAATTGTAACTGCGATAGTGCTAGGAAGGAAAAGCGCAGGAAGCTGTGCTACTCTGTAACAGGAGGCCCTGGCTTAGGCTGTGTGTCAGGGAACATGTCTTTAATGAAGGAAGCTTAAGGGTGAATAGGAGTTGACAAGGGAAGGAGGTGAGGGAAGAGCATTTCAGGCAGAGAAAGCAACACGTGGGGAGGAATGTAGACGAGGCAGGCGGGTGGGGTTGGAGTGGCTGGGGTGGGCAGGAAAGGGAGGTGTGAGGCCAGGGAACAGGCAGTGCCTGAGGAGCCGTGCCAAAGAGTTTAACCCGGGAGCAGGGGAAAGCCACGGAGGGCATTTAAATGGGGAATGGCATGATAAGTGGGAGCTCTGTGCTTGGTACTGTGGAGTTGGAGGTGTTGACCTGTATTTTTTGGAGGTGTTCACCCAAGAGGGATCTTCTGGCTAGTGACCAGATAACTTGAGAGTCTAATTGGGTCTTTGTGTTCTCTAGAGTGCCCTGTTGGATTTTTATATGAAGAACATCCTGATGAGCAAAGTAAAGCCTCAGAAGTATCTTTTGGTGAGTGAGATGTGGGCCTTACTCACCTGGACACGCTAAGTCCTACTTTAAATTTTGTGATCCTGGGACTGCCCTTTGTTGTGGGTCTGTTCCTCTGAGGGCTGGATGCCTGACTCCTCTCTCTTTGTAGGATAACTGTGCCCCTCTGCTCCGATACGTGTCCCACTCGGAATTTAAGGATCTGATACTGCCCACCATACAGAAGTCCTTACTGAGGAGTCCAGAGAATGTTATTGAAAGTAGGTTGCTGCCCGTCAAGATGGTAGGAGGGAGATGAGCTGCTTGAGGAGCTGCATCCCTGATACTTGGCAGCAGGAAGCAGTGGATGGGGGAATGTATTCACTAGACCTGTTTACCTTACTGGGACCTTGCAAGAGATCAGGGACCCTTTTGAGATTATGTTTTAAGTCATGGACACTCTTGCTAAAAGATCACACAAAAGTACATCCACTTTGAATACTGGATACAGTTTTAGGGGTCCAAGAACCTTCTGGAGACCATTTCAGGTGAAGAATGAGGTTTGGATCTCTCTGTCCCTGTTTATCTTAATGAAAGGCTAGGTGAATGTTGAAAGGTCATTTTTTGTTGTTAAGCAGTATACAGTTTTTTAGCAGAGCTTTGGGACAAAAGTGTGACCACTCATGTGGCCCCATAGAGATGAAGAATGGTCACGGTTCCATGCGGCTAGACATTAGACCTGATGGCATTTGCTAGGGAATAAGGCAAAAATGGGTATTTATACTTGAAACCAATGTGGTCACTACTTTCTGTCTCCCCCTCCCTCCCCTTAGCTATCTCCAGTCTGCTGGCATCAGTGACTCTCGATCTCAGCCAGTATGCCCTGGACATTGTGAAAGGACTGGCTGGTGAGTATCCTGACCCTCTGCAGCTCTGAGAGGTATGCCTTGGGCTTTGGGTTTACCTGTCCCACTTGTAGAAAAGGGGTAGGGGGACAGTTCAGGTTAGAAATAGGGCTTGAACCTAAAGTATATCTGCATAGTTTTCTTTCTTGAAACCATTTCTAATAAAACATATATAGCTAGGATTAGAGTGTTGGGGCCATGGGAAGGACGAAGATGGAAGCCTGGGTCCTCAGTGGTCAAGTTGCCTCTGAGCCGTGGCTCTCCGTGCACCCAGGTCAGCTGAAATCCAACAGTCCCCGCCTGATGGGCGAAGCTGTGCTGGCACTGCGGAACCTGGCCCGCCAGTGCAGCGACTCTTCGGCGATGGAAGCTCTGGCCAGGCACCTGTTTGCTATCCTCGGAGGTGGGCAAGCCTTTCTGGCCGTGGGGACTGGCTGTGGTATGGCTGCCAGCTTTCTTCTGGACACTGGGGTCTGACCTTGAACTTGGTGCTCCCAGTTTGCCCCTGGATAGGCCGTATGGCCAGGGTGATGCTCACAGTGTAATGTGAATGTGAGAAGTGAACAGAGGCATGTGCAGGCGGGTGCAGGCAGTATGACCTCGGTCGTGTTTTGTCCTTAAATATATACATCTCTATATTCATGGCAGAAAAAATTAGAGGGAAATAAACCCAAATGTTAACAATGTCTTTGGATAGTGGGAACATGGGTGGTTTTTTTTTTTTTTTTTTTTAAAGGTGTCAAATGTACTTTATTTCTTCAATAGTGCCATATTTTAATGGGTACACAATGCTTTTACTTGTTATCAATTATGAGTTGGTTTTGAAACAATTCAATATCACACCAGCTGGGATGATTACTGATCTCTCCATTCCTTTGGGGTGACTCTGCCAACAGGGGACAGGTTCCATTC
>JAQZBX010016097.1:0-15518 GCA_029593785.1 Cabassous unicinctus | reverse complement strand
TCCAGGGTTCAGGAGAGCATAGATTCTCAGCCAGTGGGTAACAGGATGAGGAATAGACTCCAAGGACCTGAATCCCCTTTTGGTGTCATGTTTCACTGCTCCCCTCTCCCCATAAACCTGCTTGAGAAATGCAGGCCAGTAACAGACTTGTGGTCATGGGCCGGGGCTCCTGGACCAGTTTCTGTTGCCTTCTTTTCCCCCTTGGACTTTTTAGGTGCAAAGTCATGGGTCCTTCCTCCTCCAGGGGCTCTCACAGCCTCGGGGCCCTAGTGCAGGATGCTGGGCATCAGTCTGCACACCAGCAGGGACCCCAGAGAACCATGTGTGCAACAGGCAGCTGTGTCCCTGGCATCTTGGTCTCCCGTGTGCCAGGGCTGGCCAGGGCTCGGAGCAGTGGGGCTCACGTGCTGTCTTCACACAGGTGCTGCCCTCAGATGTTCCGGTGACTGATGCTGGGGAGGTGACCGAGGTGGGCAAGGCCTCCGTGCCTCCCCGGGTTCTGCAGGAGGCTCTGTGCATCATCTCTGGGGTGCCAGGGCTGGAGGGGGACGTTACCAACACTGAACAGCTGGCCCAGGAGATGCTGATCATCTCCCACCACCCATCCTTAGGTCCGTGGCTGGGGCTGGGATGGGTGGGGCAGGGCCTGTGCGGGACAGGGAAGAGCAGGCCGGCAGAAGGCCTCAAAGACCCTCCTCCCCTTCAGTGGCAGTGCAGTCTGGGCTCTGGCCAGCACTTCTCGCCAGGATGAAGATCGATCCTGAAGCCTTCATCACCAGGCACCTGGACCAGCTCATTCCCAGGATCACCACACAGAGTCCCCTGAACCAGGTGATTGGCCTGTGAGCTGGTTCTGGCCTTGGTCGGGGGCCTCTCCCCTCAGGGTGCAGGAAGGGGGCATTCAAAAGGGCAGGGGAAGGTGTGCTGAGAGGTGGGCTTGGACCCTTGGGTTGAAGCACAAGAAGGAGCTCACTGCCTCATGTAACTGCTCAGTCTAGTGATGACCCTGGCTTCGGGTGGTGCTGCCCTCAGGACATTGTAGGTGGTGTGTCTCTAACTCTGCCTCTGTCTCATCCATCTGCGTCTCTTGCCTCTGTTTTCTATGATGTGGGCTCCGTTCTCAGACTTGAGGGTTTTTTCCCTTTAGGGTAGCAGGGCAGCCCTAGAGTTCCAGGCTTATCCCCTATCAGCTCCAGTGGAAAAAGCTTGTGCTTTCTGATGATTTCACCTGGCATGGGGTCTCGTCTGTGGTTCACCTGACTCAGCTCCTGTGTTCTTCTTGAGCCTGTCCTCCTGTCCTGGGTCACATGCTTACCTCTGGAAGGGGGTGAGGGCGTCCCCCCATCAGGGTGGGGTGTCCCCCCATCAGGTGGCACTCACTAGACAAAGGGTACATGCTCACTGAGTAAGGCAAACAGCAACCCCAGCCATCCGCTCTGGTGGGCAACGCACAGGAAGAACGAGGCAGCGGCAAGAGGAAGGGCTGCCAGCTGTTGGGGCATTTAGACGTGGTGGAACCCCTCTCCACTGCCAGCCTTGGCACACGTGCCCGTGTCTGTTTGTCTGGCAGTCTTCCATGAATGCCATGGGCTCCCTCTCCCTCCTGTCTCCGGCCCGGGTCCTTCCGCAGCTCATCAGCACTATCACCGCCTCTGTGCAAAACCCCGCGCTGTGCCTGGTGACACGGGAGGAGTTTGCTATCATGCAGACCCCTGCTGGGGAGCTGTATGACAAGTCCATCATCCAGAGGTAAGACCCTATTTCTGTGCTCTTTTACTTCCCCCCACCAAGCCTTAGTTTTCTTGCATGTAAGATGGAGACTGAAAGAAACAATCTGCATTTATTGGATAAGTGCCTGTTATGTTCCAGGCGTGGTGCTTAGGCCCTGGATACAAGAGTATGTCAAGGATCCGGCACATTCTTGGTGCACAGTGTTTCTTAAAAAACTGGGATTTCATGGCTGGTGGGAGGCTGGAAGAAGGGCCTGGCGGCTCTTTTCAAGCTGGGCTGATATCCATTCTGGGGTCTCAGTGCCCAACAGGACAGCGTAAAAAAGGCCAACATGAAGCGGGAGAACAAAGCTTATTCCTTCAAGGAGCAGATCATCGAGCTGGAGCTGAAGGAGGTGAGTACACGAAGCATGGCACGTGGAGGCCTCAGTGCTTGGTAGCCTCTGCTTGGTGGCTCTTCCGCTGCACATTTGCCATTCCCTCGGATCATTCTGATACCCGCAGCATGCTCCTCCAACCCCCCGCTGGTCCCTGCTCTTCCTGCCACACTCTTTGTCTACACTTTCTCTCTAGCCTTCCCTACCCCCCACTCAAGGAAACAATTTCCTCTCTGCTGGGTGCAGATAGTTTCCTCTGCTAAGTATTTGCCATGTGGTGTTACTGGATTCTGTGCCTGGTCCCCCAGCTCCCTGGGGCTCCGCCTTTGCTCCTGACAGCAGCCATAGGGCCTGGCCCTGCAGAGCCTCTGGGGCATCGAGGCTTGCTGGCTATACTCGACTTTGGACAGATCTGGTCCTGATGGGTGCAGAGCACGCAGGGCTCTGGGGCCCCCTGGTCCTGGGGCCTCTGCTCTTCCCCTGGTTTTTACAAGGCTGGGTTCTTGTCTGTCACATCTCAGCTCACATGTCCTCTTCTCAGAGAGGTGACCACCCACACACCCTATCCAAAGTGGACTTAGCCCCTCTTCTGGGTGCTCTGACTCTTACTTGTTTCCTTCGTAACATTTATCATGATCTGAAATCACCTTGTTTACATGTTTGTTTGATCTGTTTATTGTCTGCTGCCACTAGATTGTGAGCCCTGTGAAGGCATGATAACCCCATGATAACCCCAGATATCTAGAACTGTGCCTGGCGCCATGTAGGTCCTCAGTGAACACTTGTTGAATGAAGGAGGGATCTCTCTTCCGTGTTGTCTTGGGCACGTTTGCAGATCTTTTTTAGACTCCAGTGTATGCGGTGGGGAGAGCTTCTGTAGGAAGGTGCTGGGCAGAAAGGGAGGCTGGAGTCTTAATCTGAAGCCAGCTGGCTACCAGAATACTCTTTTGACTGCATTGAGGGGCTTTTTAGTCTATGACTGACTTTGTCAGTAGAGATTCCAGTAGGAAATTGCTTCTCAAATGCTGTGCCCATGTGCTGTTGTCTTGGTTCTTTGTGGGAGGCAGGTTCAGGGACCCAAGACACAGACCGAGAGCCGGCATGATGCTGCTCATGGAACCAAGTCACCTTCCGCTGAGGTAGGGAGGGAGGCTCTTCCCTGGAAGTAGAACTGGTTTGCCTATTCCCTTCAGGAGATAAAGAAGAAGAAAGGCATCAAAGAGGAGGTCCAGCTGACCAGCAAGCAGAAGGAGATGCTGCAGGCCCAGCTGGACAAGGAGGCACAGATCCGGAGACGGCTGCAGGAGGTACGCGGCTGCCACTGCCCCCACCCTTATGCCCATGCCGTGAGCCTGCTGGGCAGCCTTCCTGCCCTGGCGCAGGGCTGTGCTGACCTCCTCCTGGGGCGACTCTGCTTGCAGCTGGACAGTGAGCTGGAGGCGGCCCTAGGACTCCTGGACACCATCCTGGCCAAGAACCCATCCGGCCTGACCCAGTACATCCCTGTTTTGGTTGACTCCTTCCTGCCTTTGCTGAAATCTCCCCTGGCTGCTCCTAGGATCAAGAACCCTTTCTTGTCCTTGGCTGCCTGTGTCATGCCACCTAGACTCAAGGCTTTGGGTTAGTCCTGGTTTGCTGGCTGTGGGGATGGCTCAGGGCAGGTTGGGCGGTGGGCAGGGATGCCCCGAGTGCCTGTGGGAAGGCATGTGGAGACCTGGGCCACTGGCGTTGTCTTCTGGTGGTAGCAGCCCTAAGCTGTACCTATCCTTAGGAGCGACATAGTACTTCTTCCTGCTCTCCTGTTTTATACCCACTGTGCCTTTGCTCTGAAGACCAGGCTTTCAACCCTAGTCAGTGTTTGGTCCTTCTGTAGCAGTTTGGAATTAAGAAGTCAGAAATTCGGTGCCGGTGGGGCTGGTTTGGTACCACAAGGCACATGGCTGGTCATTGTAGCCCAGGACTCCTGAGCCATGTGTTGGGGGTGATCAGAGGTCTGTGACCTTGGCTTTCTGGAAGCTGTGGAGAAAACAAAAACCAAGCAGGGTGGCTGGGAATTAAGGTGGGCTGCCTTTTGTGGATTGAAGACCTTGAGCAGACATCCTTCCTGGATGGGTGAGGCTGGAGTCCAGGAATGGTTCTTAACAAGTCAGTGCATATGGAACCTGCTGGAATATTCAGGCTGGCGGGGCTCATTGCACGGAAGGTGGAGGCACCATACAGACAGAGCTTTTCTCTTGGCTGAATAACCTTTGGGTGGGCCATGCCTCCTCTTGTTGCATTTATAACTTCTTGAGTGTCAAAAGGGTAGCTCCCTACCTGCGCATGCTTCAGTACTATCACACAGGTCAAAAGTGAGATGAGGTCGAGGACATTTTGGGGCAGTAGAAGAGATTCTTATTAAGTCAGAGGGATGGGGCACATTTGCGCTGGGGCCCTCTTTTGTGCCTGGGCCAGATTCTGCTCCTTTGAACGGCTCAGTCCCTGCTGGGTGACTTCTCTTTGATGTAGGTACTTTGGTGAGCCACGTGACCTTGCGCCTGCTGAAGCCTGAGTGTGCTCTGGATAAGTCCTGGTGCCAGGAGGAGCTGTCGGTGGCCGTAAAGAGGGCAGTGACCCTGCTGCACACCCACACCGTCACCAGGGCGGGCAAGGGTGAGCCAGGTACGGGATAGGGCAGGACCTGTGCGGCTGGGGGCTGCTTCTGCCGCTGTGGCATCACCTGGGCCTTCTGAGACTGTGGCCTTGGGCAAATCTCTTCTTTTTCTGGCCTTGGTTTCTTCATCTGAAAAATGGACTTTGGACCTGATGGGGGTTTCTGAGTATAGTCCCGGGTATTCTGTGAGTTGCTGTGATCCCCTTTTAGGGTTTCCTTCTTGCCACTGGGATCTATTTCTTTGTTTTAACTCACACCCTTGAACTGGGCAGTCTTTGGGAAAGCAGCAGGATTGGCTCTAGGACAGGTCATTCGTGTCCAGGTGTCAGAAAGGGCCCAGCCTCCCCTCTGCCCACCTTCCCTGAGGATGGATACTGAGGCCGCAGCGGCCCTGTGCCCTGTGCCCGCAGGATCTCACCTGCTCCTTGTTCTCACAGATGCCTCGCCGTTGTCGGCCCCGGCCTTCTCTTTAGTCTTCCCATTTCTGAAGATGGTGCTCACCGAGATGCCCCACCACAGCGAGGAGGAGGAAGAGCGCATGGCCCAGATCCTTCAGCTCCTCACCGTCCACGCCCAGCTGAGGGCCTCCCCCAGCAGCCCGCCTGGGCGAGTGGACGAGGTTGGCAGGGGAGCTCTGCTCTCCCCTTGGCTTGCTGGGGTGGGGGAGGCAGGGGCTTCTGATACCTCCTGACCTGTCAGCAGTTCTGGTGGGGAAGTCGAGTATGTTTATCCCTACAGCGGCAGCCGTTGGCAGGGAGAACCAGAATGTTCCCTTTAGTGCAACTGTCAGGGCCTCAGGGAAACTTTCAGGTCTGTGGCTGATAGTTTCTGGCCTCAAAAAGTTGAAGGGTTTTGTATTCATTTATTTTATTGTATGTGTTTCATTTCTCACTTAGAAGATAATACTGATTAGGCTCCTTTTGACTTGCTCATGGTTATGAGATAGGGCATCATTTGTTAAGAGCTTTTCTCCTTAAATTATTTTTTAAAAGTTTGCTCAAGTAATCATGCATATTTTTAAAAATTTCAACGATGCAGAAGCAAAAAATGAAATACCACTCCCAGGGGCAAATATTACACTATAGATAGTGTTGTGGACTTTTTTTTAAGTACAGGCACAACTTGCATCCATACAGTGTGTTGTGGCTTTTTTAAAGCAAAAATGGATTGTACTGTGTTTTTTTTTTTTAAGATTTATTTATTTATTTCCCTTCCTTTGTTATTTATGCTTACTGTCTGCTCTCTGTATCTGTTCTTTGTGTGCTCTCTGTGTCTGTTCATCTTCTTTTTAGGAGGCACCGGGAGCCAAACCTGGGACCTCCCGTGTAGTAGGCAGGCACCCAACTGCTTGAGCCACATCCATTTCCCAGATTGTACTGTTTTGCTTTTTAAATATATCTTTATGTCCAAGGTCTCCTTCCACATCAGTGTGTACGGAGTTGACTGGCTGCGTGGATTCTCTCTTCTGAACGCAACATGTTTTATTTAACTCTTTACTTGTTGATGGGCATTTTCAGGTCCTAACTTTTTCCCATTTTAAACAGTGCTTGATGCGCACATAACTTGCACACCCTGTGAGTGTGTCTCTAGGCTAGATCCTTGGAGGTGGGCTCGCTAGGTCTTGCGGGCTGTTTTGAGATGTGCCCTCATTAAGAGTGCCCTTTTCTCCACACCGGCCTCAGCCTCAGCTAGTTTCAGGCCCGCCAGTGGTGGGTGAAGGATGCTGTCTCATTTTATTTAGTGTTTTTTCACTTGCTTGTAAAGTTGAGTCTCTATGTTTATGGGCCATTTGTATTTCCTATTCTGTGAGTTTCAAGCAAGTTTCAGCATTTATTATTTTTAGTCCCTGAGGATCATGGGTGACTGGGTTTAGCTCCTAGGGCTTCGTCAGGTGTAATCCTAATGGTGTTTTTATGGTGGAGTCTGATGAACATTTCCCTGGGGGTGCGAGGATACCGCTTCATTTGCTGCCAGGCTTGGTGACCAACCTTCCCCAGGGCCTCACCCCTACTTACCTGCTTTTCTTTCTTAGAATGGCCCGGAGTTGCTGCCTCGTGTGGCCATGTTGCGTCTCCTGACTTGGGTGATCGGGACGGGCTCTCCCCACCTACAGGTGATCTGGTTTTCAGTTGGCTGTTGTGGTTCAATTATGTGACCCTGAGCTCAGATCCAGGATGAGGGTCAAGTCCTATTTCTCTGTCCCCCTCAGCCATTATACTTGGACTCGGACAGAAGGGCTGCTTTTGAGAGTTGGTCTGGCCCTTCTCAGCTAGTGAGGGGTTTCACTTGCATCCTGCCACCAAGCTGTCCTGGAGCTCTAGGGTCTTAGCCATGGTGGGGCTGTGAGGATGGGCATTCTCCATTCAGATCCCTCTCTGGGCCCTTCGGCTCCTCACCTAGTACCCTCCCTGGCCCCGGAGGGGGGACTGAGTAAACACTTGCTGCACTGAACCCGGTGGATGGATGTCCTCCTCAGGTTCTGGCCTCAGACACCCTGACCACCCTGTGTGCCAGCAGCAGTGGCGAGGAGGGCTGTGCCTTCGCGGAGCAGGAGGAGGTGGACGTGCTGCTCTCTGCCTTGCAGTCTCCGTGTGCCAGTGTGCGAGACACAGCACTCCGGGTGGGTGCCTCTCCCTTGTGAGACCCCCACCCACATACCTTGTCACTTTATGCAAGTTTGAGTGGCATGATGGGCGTTTGAGAGAACGTCCCTCACCCTCAAGGAAGTTGCCTCGTGTCTGTACTGCTGTGTCCTACAGAGACAAAGAAGGTCATAGCAGGGGCCGGAGAGGGAGTGGCCAGGGGTCTTTCTAAGGACCCCAGCAGCTAAGCGGTTGTCATGATGCATCACCTTTAAAACCGTACATTCTAAACGGAGTGCGGAGCTTGGTGGTGTTACAGACAGATAATTCTCAGGATTAGTTTATTTCTTCAGCCACCTTGTATTTGGCTTTTCTTGATGGCTTTTGGACCAGAAGCTAGAGAATCCCCTTGGAGTGATGAGACGGTGGTTTCCGAATGCCGGTCTGCAGCCTGCTGCTATTGATTTCTGACAGTTTTCCCATTACTTGGTTAAAAATGTGAAAAATACGGGCAACGTGGTAGATTTTTCCTAAAGTTAAATTCTTTCAGTGAAGGAACTGTTCTTTTTCTGAGAATATGTCTGTCTTATTTAGAGGTAAGCTTTTTAATTTTTACATTAAAAATTCTACCATGGTACGCCATCATTGCACAAAAGAAAAGCTGTTTGTGGAGACCCTGAGCAAGTAGTGAGTAGAGCTGATTCATAGCACTCCCTAGACCAGTGCTGCCCAACGGCACCTTCTACCATGATGGAAACGTTCTGCATCTGCCCTGTCCAATACCTGTAGCTACTGAGCACTTAGAATGTTTCTGCTGTGACTGCGGGGCTGAATTTCCAGTTATTTTAGTTGATTGAACTTGAAATAGTCACATGGTAGTGGCTACATCTTGGACAGCACAGCCCTAAAGGGGGGTGAGGAGGCAGGTCAGAGGCTGTTCCTGAAAGGTGGAGCCTCTATCTAATCCCCTCCCCTTGCAGGGGCTGATGGAGCTCCACCTGGTATTGCCAGCACCTGATACTGATGAGAAGAATGGCCTGAACCTTCTGCGGAGGCTTTGGGTAGTCAGGTTTGACAAGGAGGAGGAGATCCGGAAGCTAGCTGAGAGGTGAGAGCTCCTGGAAGGTCTGTCTGTGTGCCCCTTCTAAAAGAAGTGACCTTGATGTGCTCAGCCGACAGTGAGAGAAGGGCTGGGTGGTTGGGTTTGGCAGGGCAGGAGCTGCAGGTTCTTGTCTCACCAGCCTCTGCCTTCGATCTGCTATAGGCTCTGGTTGTCGATGGGCCTGGATCTGCAGCCAGATCTCTGTTCCCTGTTGATTGATGATGTGATTTACCATGAAGCGGCTGTAAGGCAGGCTGCAGCCGAAGCCCTCTCCGAAGCGGTGGCACGTTACCAGCGGCAGGCAGCGGAAGTTATGGGCAGGCTCATGGAGATCTACCAGGAGAAGCTCTATGTGAGTAACCGTGCAGCCCTGACGTCTGGGGTTGGGGGGAGGGTGTGCAAGGTTGGCTTGGCTTCTGCTCAGCCCCAGACCTCCGGACAGGGGTTTGGCTCAGGGTGGCTGTGACTCATTTCCCACCTCACAGTCCTGGCGCCAGGGTCGTTGGTTTGTCCAGCGTGGCTGGGGAGAGCACTGCACTGAGTGCATTTGTCGACTTGCCTCTTGCAGCGGCCGCCCCCAGTTCTGGATGCTTTGGGACGAGTCATTTCAGAATCTCCTCCAGATCAGTGGGAAGCCAGGTATAACAACTGTTCCAGTCTTGTTCTTGTCCCGTTTGGAGCTTTCTGAGATGTAGCAGGGTGGCCGGGGTGGGTGCTGTGAGGCAGCATGGAATCATGGTGCAGTGGAAGGGAAGAGCAAGACATTGGCATCAGAGGGACCAGGATTCAAGTGCTGCCTCCTCCATGTTCTAGCTTGTGGCCTTGGGCACGTTTCTCCTTGTCTCTCGGCTCCGTTTCCTCATCTGTATGAAGAACATGGAAACAGAGCCTGCCTTGCAGGCTTGTTAGAATCAGTTGATTAACAGTATGTAAAGTGCTCCGTGTACATTAGTTCCCTTTCCTCCCTGGAGCGCAGGAGCAGTGGTGGAGGATTAGCAAGTGTGACCTTGGAGGACACTTGCCTCTTGCAGAGTAGGCACTTAACACGTGGTAAATGGTAGCTTTCTGGCTGGCTCCATTCCTGCGTGGCTTCTATCGGTTGATGGGCCCATCTCGCTCACAGACATCCAGGAGTGGAACACAGATTCTTTGCCCTCTGGACCTTCTTAGCATCTTTCTTTAGCTTAAAAGAATAATACCACTTGTTTTTGTAGAATATATTCCTTTCTGAGAGCCCTCGCTTCTGACCCCTTTGCCTCTCTTACGACCTACCTTGGAAGTAGAAGGTAGGCATTACATTCACACTTGAAGAGGCAGAGGCAGAGCTGGTTCCCTGACTAAGGTTACCCTGTAGGGCTTCCACTTGAGGCAGATGGCAGGTCTTGGCCCTGTCAACCGAGGGCTTGCTGTGTTTGACAAGTCGGTTGTTCCAGAATGTGGGGTAAGCACTGGACAGCAGACTCTGGCTGTGCTCTGCATGCTGTAAGTGCTGCATGCTGCTGGCCAGCTCCCTGTCCTTGTGATGGACTGGAATAGCTTTCATTAGCAGGGGAGACTCCCGGCTGGATCTCACCACCAGCATGCTCCGGCTTCTCTCCCAGGTGCGGCTTGGCTTTGGCCCTGAACAAGCTCTCCCAGTATTTGGACAGCTCTCAGGTGAAGCCACTCTTTCAGTTTTTTGTCCCTGATGCCCTTAATGACCGAAACCAAGATGTCCGGAAGTGCATGTTGGATGCAGCGCTTGCAACACTTAACACCCACGGGAAGGTAAAAGGATTTCCATCAGCTGAGGGGTTGGGGGTGGAGTGGGTGTGGGAAGGCTGGGCCAAGGCACCAGGCAGGTTGAGCAGTGTGGGGACACTGAGTGCTGGAAATCCTGGCAGGCCTTAGCTCTGTGATGGAAGATACATTTGTATCTCTTTTGAGCCAAAAAGACCCCAAAAGAATGTTAAATTTTTGCAAGTCTGCTGCAATCCTGCTAGAAAACTGGGAAAGCCACCAGCATCACTGGCTAGCTTCTCAGGATGCCTGTTCCAGAGCCAGACTTGGGCTTGGTCCTCGGAGCAGAGACCATTAATCCCAGGTGCAGCCTCTCAAGGCTGACCTGAGGCCTGGGTGGGTTTGGCTCTCCAGGAGAACGTCAACTCACTGCTGCCGGTGTTTGAGGAGTTCTTGAAAAATGCGCCCAACGACGCCAGCTACGATGCTGTACGGCAGAGTGTGGTGGTCCTTATGGGCTCCCTGGCCAAACACTTGGACAAGAGTGACCCCAAAGTGAAGCCCATTGTCGCCAAGCTCATCGCTGCCCTTTCCACCCCCTCCCAGCAGGTACCTGCCATCTGGCTGGGGCGCTCGGAGCCAGCTGAGGACTGGGGCCCACCTGCCAGATAGGCAGGGGGATGGGGGGGAGCAGAGTTGGGTGCTGAGGGTCCAGAAGGCCCAGTGAGGAGAAGGAGGAAGGGGAGGAGGAGGAGTCCCCTCCCACGTGAGAGCTACTTTATGGTCCAGAACACCGCTGGAGAGGGAGTTACTTACTCTCTATTTTTCTTTCTTCCATTCATTTATTAATTCACATTTTTGTACTTAAAAGAGACCTCACATTGGGGATGCAGAGATTCATTTGAAAAACAAACAAAAGAAGATGGGCTTCCTGTGACGTCAGGCTTTTTCTTGGCCCTCTCTAGGTGTTAGTTACATCTTTCAGGTACCTTTTAATGCAGCCTCCAAGCCATGGTACAAAATGCATATTTTTTTCTTCCTTTTTGAAAAACACACATTTTTTTTGAAACTTGTGTTTCAGACCTTCTAGAGTAAGTATCTTTATGTAATGCACAATTGAGAATCATAAGTTTGTAAAATGATGGTCAGTAAGATGTCTCAACACCTGGCCTGTGAAGGTTCCCATCTGGGTTGGGTACTTGGTTGCTTTCAGTTGGGCTTGGTGAGCTGTGTCTAGAAGGGAAGATTTACAGGTTGGTTCTATTCAGTTTGACCCTGATCTCGTACGGCTCAACCTGAGTTTTCTGTGACTTTGAGAAGTTTGAAATCAGAGTTGTGGGTTGTTTTTATGGAGAAACAATAGCTTACTTCTCTGGAGATCTTCTGAGAGTGGGTTCAGTCTTTCTTTCTGGAGTTTTCCCAGCCTGCCTAGGCCTGGGTTCTCTGTTTTAGACCAGAGACAGCACCATAGTTGCTGGTACTTTTGTCACTAACAGCTCGTAACACGCACTCCAGTGGAGCATGCGTTGTCACATGCGAAAGTGTATGAAACGCTGTTTGCTTCTCTGATGCCCTGTGGCGCATGGCAGGCAGTGGCCGAGATGGAATTTGGGGACATCTAGTGGTGAGGTGCTGCACGGGACTGGGTCAGTCCCAGGGAACCAGATGTAGTTGAGCTGCCACACTGATGAAGTTGGGGCCCTCCCATAGGTCCAGGAATCCGTGGCGAGCTGCTTGCCGCCTCTGGTGCCAGCCATCAAGGAGGACGCAGGGGGCATGATCCAGAGGCTCATGCTGCAGCTGCTGGAGTCCGACAAGTATGCGGAGCGCAAAGGGGCCGCCTATGGGCTGGCAGGCCTGGTGAAGGGCCTGGGCATCCTCTCGCTGAAGCAGCAGGAAATGATGGCAGCGCTGACTGATGCCATCCAGGATAAGAAGAACTTCCGCCGGCGGGAGGGTGAGTGTCTCTCATCTCAGTGCTGCCCGGCATGAGAAGGTGGTCCCCGAGGCTGCCCAGAGAGGGGATCTGGCCTTTCCCCTGAAACCGCAGGGCTGGTATTTGTGCAGAAGGTTGGTAGGAGGCATGTTGTGTGACCCTTTCCATCAGGTCCTTGGTGATGTGGGCTGGACTTTCTTATTTCCACCTCAGCAACACCTTTAGCTGAGAGAGATTCTGCCTCGCTGGCTGTCAGGGCCAGGCTTAGTTAGGTCATGAGAGCTGGCTCCTGCTGCTGCCGACTCCCCTGCTTTCTCCTGCTTTGCTCTCAGCCGCATCCCTCCTCTGGGGCTTCCCATTCCCACTCCCTCTCAGGGCAGCTGCATCAGTGCCGCCACTGCCCTGGGCGTTTCCAGAGGGTGAGGAGGTGGTGGGGAGGTTGCCGGCCACTTCCATTCCCTGTGGCTGCCCCAGAAGATGTTTTCTTCCCAGCCATGCCCCCCTTCTCCTCCCCAGGAGCCCTCTTTGCCTTCGAGATGCTCTGCACCATGCTGGGGAAGCTCTTTGAGCCGTACGTGGTTCACGTGCTGCCCCATCTGCTGCTGTGCTTCGGGGATGGGAACCAGTACGTGCGTGAGGTAAGTCCTGAGGCTGCCCCGGGGACCAGCCGGGAGCCTGGGGGGCGGCCCCTGGGTGAGAGACTCAGGCCGGGGTCTCTCTGAGGTGCTGTAAACCCTTGCTGCTCCCTCTCTCCACACGGAGTCTCTTCTGCCTGTACTTGGGTGCTGGCCACTTGTATGGACTCCTGTGGTTCCCAATATACACCTGAAGCAGGGTGACACTGTGACTTGTTCACAGCTGTAGCACCGGGTCTGACCCAGTAGGTCCCCGAGCAGTGCTGGCCACTGGAGGAGCCCAGTGTATAGCATCAGGCCTTGACCCTTGCCTGCTGAGGAGCTTCCTGAATGTCTTTTCTCTTCCCTTGAGGCTGCAGATGATTGTGCCAAGGCTGTGATGAGCAACTTGAGTGCTCATGGGGTGAAGCTGGTGCTCCCCTCTTTATTGGCTGCCCTGGAGGAGGAATCCTGGAGAACCAAAGCTGGTAAGGCCGTTCCCTTCCTCTCCCTCTTTCTCAGCTACTTGTTGAAACTGCCCTTAGCAGCTCTTGTCCTGTGTGTGTGGCCGTAGCCCCCAGCCCAGGGATAAGGCTGGCTCTCTGTGTCCTTGGGCAGTGCAGTCCTTCCATGGTTTGTGCTTTGCTGCAAAGACCAGGACTCTGACAGGAGCCACAACCCTAAGTCAGGAAACCCAGAGCTTTTGATGCTGGTCTTTGAAATCACCTGGTTCCATGGCTTTAAAGCTCCCCCCACTCCCTACCCCCCAGTAATAGTCTGAAAACATATCATCTTACCTGGAACCCAAGCCTTGTTGCTCTGGTCTGGGGAGGATCAAGGTCTGGGGCTCTCCCACTTGGCCCCCCCTTTGGTCCTTCAGGCTTCGCCCTCAGTTTGAGAAATCGCTGATCTAAATCACTTCCTCATTTGTGGATGAGGAAACTAAGTCCAGAGAACTGAAGCGGATTGGCCTTGGAGGTACATAGTTAATAGCCCTGCCAGGACTAAGCGACCTGCACCATCCTGTTTTACCTCTCCCGTCCCACTCTGCACTCCTCTCACCCAGGATCCCTGGCTCAGCGGGCTGCAGGAGCTTTTTTGCTCCCTCTTCCCAGGGAACCCTTGAGCATGCACAGCCTGTGGTGGAGCAGGCTGCTCCTCCCTTGCGTGCACGGCCAGCCCAGGGGACTTGCAGGCCTGTGCCCAGTGAGTCAGGATGGGCACGTGTCTGCCTTCTGTAGGGTCGGTGGAGCTGCTTGGGGCGATGGCGTACTGTGCGCCCAAGCAGCTATCCTCCTGCCTGCCCAACATCGTGCCCAAGCTCACAGAGGTGCTGACCGATTCCCACGTCAAAGTGCAGAAGGCTGGACAGCAGGCGCTCAGGCAGATCGGCTCCGTCATCAGGAACCCGGAGATTCTGGGTATGCCTCCCCACAAGGGCACACGCCCTGGCTCCCCCCACCCACCTTGGGCACTGCAGGGAATGTGCATTTCTACTCATTTGAGGACAAATATGTCTTCATTGAAATAACCTCTAAATCCTGAGCAGCTTTTTTTAAAAAAACAAAATTTATTGTGGTAATGTATACAACGCAACATTTCCCATTGTTACCCATTTTAACCACTTTCAGGTGTACAGTTCGGTAGTGTTAATTATATCCACAGTGTTGTGTTACCGTCACCACTACTGGGCAGCCCTTTTCTTGGTATAATTAATTGAAGTAGTTTGGAAATGGTTTTCACACTGGTCCAGAGCAGTCGTCATTGACTGTACACACAGGGAAACTGAGTCACTGGCTTTGTATTAGCTTGACTCTGAGATAGCCTTTTGCACTGAGCTGAGTCGTGAGGTCAACAGAATTGAGTGACCAGCTCTGTGCTGCATTGACATCAACAGAGAGTTAGGTTCTCTGGGAACTTTCTATTCTCTCTCATTCCAGGAGGCCTGTGATAGAGAAGAGGGTAACTGTATTCCTTAGTTTAGGTCTGTCTTGAGTTTTGGGAAGAGATCGATGTCTAGGAACAAGACTAGCACATCTCTTGTTATTTTAAGCATCAGTGTCCATTCAGTAGATTTCAATGTGGATATTACCAGAATTGTTTTCATTCAGAAAGTGATGAGGGAGTTGGCGCTTTTTTTTAAGGTATGACGAGGTAACATATTGTTTATTGTTGTTGTATTTTTGTTTTACCAGCAGCCATAGAGTAGGAATTTCTGAGGCCAGGGATGATCTTACCTCTCTCAAATGAGTAGAAATGCCTTCATTTTGTGACTCCAGCATGGGTTGGTTTTTTAAAATGAGATATAATTCACGTAATAAAAAATTGACTCTTCAAGTGTACAATTCAGTGGTTTTTAGTACAGTCATAAAATTGTGCAGCCATTACCACTAATTCCAGGACATCATCAACCACAAATAGAAAGCCTGTGCCCCTGAGCAGTCACTCCTCATTCCCCCTCCTCCCCCAGCCCCTGGCAATTACTAATCTACTTTCTATCTCTGTGGATTTGCCTGTTCTGGACATTTCCACACAATTTGTGGCCTTTTGTGTCTGACTTCTTTGGCTTAGCCTAATGTTGTAAAGTTTCATCCATGTTGTAACGTGTATGAGTACTTGGTTCCATTTTATACCTGCGTGATATATCATTGTAGGCTAGACCATGCTCTGTTTATCCAGTCACCAGTTGGTAGATGTTTGGGTTGCTTCTACTTTTTGACTAGTGTCAAAATACTGCTATGAGCATCCATGTTCATGTTTTGGGGTAGATGCTTGTTTTCAGTCCTCTTAGATACCAAGGAGTGG
>JAQZBX010016096.1:18266-37026 GCA_029593785.1 Cabassous unicinctus | reverse complement strand
AAAAAAAAAAAAAAAAAAAAGACTTTGGGATTCTTTTTGAAACAAGTCACTTTGAAATGTAAGGTCCCAAATGTTTCTATACACTAAATGTATTAATTTTAAGTTTTCATAGATAGGCAAACTTTTCTTAGAAACTTTTAATTAAACTTGGCTTAAATAGAAGAGTTTACTCACTTTTCCTTAAAACTTTAGGGGACTGGAAATCTTACTTTTAGAGGACTCTGGGTTGTGGCTTTTTCCTGGGCAACAGACTTCTCTAACGGCCAAGGCCACTCTTTTGCCTATTTTGTCTCCATCCAACATAATTTTCAACTTCAACTGGAAGACATAGACATAATCAGAAATTCAGAGAATGAGGCTTGGGTCTTTATATTTTTATGAGACCCTCTGTCCCCCACTCCCCTGCCCAGTGGAAAATAAAATATCCAACTGTCCCAATTTTTTTCCAGGGGTCCTTGTGGTTTGGTATAAAATATCCAATAGCAGTATTATCCACAGACTCAAAAGGCTGCATCTTCAGCAGTTTAGATGGACGTGGAGATGAGGTACTTTGGAAAACTGTTAGTTTATACGTATAATGACTCTAGAGGGAAAGAAGACATTGTTGTCAAGAATCTCAAAGGGAAGAATCTGAATACAATCGTTTCATGGTATGTGAGATTGGAATAAAATATTTCTGAATGAACATATTTAACAGAATAGGTGACTAAGTGTATATGCATAATAAATTATAAATAAATTCGATATTAAAACAAGAAAGCAAAGCTTTCTCCTTCTTCTCTTGAGTGAACAATCTCCCTGGCTTCCTTGAGTAGAAGAGGGCATGAATCCCAAGGTAAACAACCACAGAAAAGGTAAGAACCCTTCTGCTTTAGGTCAAAACAATGCTTCCCTTACTTTTTTGTTTGCCTTGGAGTGGCTAAAACTTTACCAAGAGAACAGAGGATAGGAGACTCTTATGTGATTTAATCTATTGCTTCCTTCACCTTCCATCCCCCCACCTTGGAGGTTCCAGGGTCTCAGTTTTATTGACAGCACTTCAGAGGCAGCAGAAAAATCTGCCATCATTTCCAGTATTTTGGAAGTAGTTTCCTTAAATTGGCAGAAATAGTTCCACTGCCCATTTTATGTATGAGGAAATTAAGGCTCTGAGTAGAATAATTGAGATAATGCACGTAAAGCACTCATTTCAGGGTCTAGCACAGAGCAATCTGCTATGATGCATAAGACATAGTGCCTCTCTTCAGGAGACATATGCAAATTAGACAAGTAAACAATCCAGGTTAACTTCCACAAGGTAGAAGTGCAAGTGGAGAAAAAAGAAAGGAGCACAAATGCATGCAGGAGAGGCTTCAAAGAGATTCACAGAAAATAGAGTCTTAAGCCTGTGTAGGAATTCGGCAGATGGTAGAAACAGCCGGCTTTGGAAATCCATTGGTTTGCTACAGTCGTTTGCCTCCCCTAATGAATATTGGAATCCCCTGAGGGACTTGAAAATTAACTTGTCTTAGTTTCCCAGGGCTACTATGACAAATACCACAGAATGGGTTAGCTTCACAAGAAGAATCAATTTTCTCATTGTTTTGGAGGCTAGAAGTCCAACATCAAGGTATTGGCAGGCCTTGCTTTCTCCCAGAGTCTGTAGCATTCTGGCAAACCTCCATTACATGGAGATCTCTCTCTGTCTGCTTCTCCTACTTCCACTGACCTCTGGCTTCTTCTGACTGACTGTGCTTGAATTTCATTTGCTTATAAGAACTCCAGTTATATGGATTACAGCCCATCCTGATTCAAGTAGCCCTCATGTAAATATGGTCTTTGAAGTTCCTGGTCGTGAACTTAAAGTCCAAACTTTAACTGATAATAATTCCAAAGATCCTGTTTAAAATGCATTCATACCCACAGGAATGTAGATTAAGACATGAACATGTCTTTTGTGGGGGACATGATTCAATCCCCAGCATACTTATACCTGGGTCCTGCCCTAATCATCCTTACTTTTTAAAAATTCTCCAGGTAACTGTAATGTGCAGCCGAGGTTGAAAATCACTAGTTGAAGCAGATAAATACATTGTGCTTAAAGCCAGGGGGAGGAGACAGTGGGGTAGAAATAAAACAAATATTAGAAACAACAAGGTGCTCTTTTAGAGGTTTTATTATGAATTATAAGTACATTTGAATCTACTTTGTTTTATTGTTTTACTTCCGGGACCTCCCAGCAACACAGGAGAAGGTGGATATTAGTTCTGGGTCTTTGTTTCCACCAAGCAAATTAGCCAGAATCATTTCTTTCAGTGGTGCTGGAAGAAAGAAGAAATGAAGACACATTCTCCAAAGAATCCCACTCTGAAACGGAGCATAGTCTTTGTCCTTTTTGTAGGAAGTGGGATAGTTTACCATGTCCTTTTATCACTCAGTGTGTGAGGATTTGATTTTCACTCCAGTCAAAAATCAATTTTGGAAGAAAAATCCTATAATTTCAGAATTATTTTTTTAATATATGCATGTCAAATTCATTTACAAAGGAAAAAGAAAAAAGAGCCATGAGGTGAGAGATGGATCAAGCAACCATCAGTTTTTCAGAATGCAAGTGTCCAAGAATCAAGAGGATGGCACCTTTTGGAAAGGATCACAATTCATTTAGGTAACACATTTCTATATTAACTTTATATTTATAACCATTGGGAAGATACCTTCAAGAAAGGTGGATTCTTGATGAGTCTTAATTCAGGTTGGTCGCATGTGGGATAAGGTTTTCCATCAGTTGGGTTGTTTGTGGTTTCTATCTTTTATTTGGCCTATAGAAACCTTTAAATAAATCTGAAGAAATCACATACAATACTGATGCTTGTTATGATCTATATTGAATCCAGGTTGTGGTTCGAATACCACCATGAAACACAAATGAGAAAGGTGGTTTTCATAAAGGCATATTTTCTGTAATTTTTGAGAGTTGGATTGAAAAACTCAGAAGTAGATGTACTTGAAGTTTAAATGTTGAAGTAGTGATGCTTGTCACACCATTTTAAAAGTGAGTAGTGTATTTAAGATTAAAGTTGAGGAATATTCCATTAATTCTTCATCAAAATAGTACAATTTTTCTAGCCATTTTTGGTCATATTTGCCAGTGGCTTGTTCCTGTAGTTAGCTGACAGAGCTTCAATGTTGAGAATCATTGCAGTATATTTACATGTAGGAATAATTTTATTTGTATTTATGCAAGGCATTTTGCCTTTCCTCCAAACCTTATTTTCTCCCTCTTCCTCTGGGATAATTTGAATAATTGTCTTTTTTGGCGCAGTAGCACTATTTTAATTCAAATAAAGCTGAGGTGAAATAACATTCTTTTGTCTTAAGTCTGAACTTTGTCTCGATGTTTCTGTTTAATGAGCATACACTTCTTAAGTTTTAAAGCAAAGAAATACTCTTGTGTGTATTTTGTATTAAATGTCCAAAATCTTTTACATAGGTCATAGACTAAGGCTCAGTGTAGGCCATTAGTAACTAAGCAATACTATTTGCACCATATATCATTTATTTATAATATATAAATGTTTTATGTTGTATGGAGGTACTATAGTGGCTTCCTGGTTTTTCTTTATGATTAAATTTCCTGCATGGTACTGTAGAGGATGTAGCGTGGCAGAACTCAAATGTGTAGGAACAGTTCTCTAAGTCGTGAATCCTATCTCACCTCAGCCCACTTATTATCATATTTCTCTTCAATGAACTCCTTATATCCCATTAAATAATTGAAGAGAAGGGTTGATTTATTTCACTTTCCTTTATCTATAATGACCTTAAAAGAGGAAGGCGAGAGGGGAGAGAGAATGCTGATAGTGTTAATAACTATTTGTTGTCTTTCACCATGGTTTGTTGGAGTAAGAATGAGCTAGCTCAATTTTCCTCTTCCTTTGCGGGCCCCTTGGGATGGGAAAAGCACTCCAGATTGGCCCTATAAAGTATCCTCTTATTCTCAGCAGGTGCCAGGCTGTTTTGGCATATTCCCATATCCATATAGATGGATACATATGTGTGCGTGCATGTGTGTCTCATATATAAATTATAAGCCTTTATAGGGAATCCAAACATCAGGTAAGCCTGGGAAGGGAAATAAGACTATACCACACTACCTGACATGATCAACATTCTTCCTTCCAGAGACTACATAAAAAATACACACAACCTACCTGCCTCATGTTATTCTAATAATCAGAATCTTCCCAAGATTCAACAGCATTAAACATTATAAATGTTGATTGGTTATTATAATTTATGAAAATTTTAAAATAATTAACAATATATAATTAGGCTACAGTACATTATGAGTATGATGAACACATTCTAAACTATTACCACTTGGCTCCCAAGGTTGTGAAATTCTTCTAGGTCTTTCTTTTTCGTTCCACTGTTCAGAGTTTTGTCATCAACATTGTATTTGGGGAAAATGTTATTTTTGTTTTGATTTGGCTTTGTGAAAAATGAGCTGTTTGCACTCATAACAACAACAATCATCTAAAATTCTACTCCAATCCTAAGATTTGCTTTTTATCATTTGTTCCTTCACTCATTCATCCATGAAATATTTATTAAGTGCTCAAGGATCAACTCTGTCTTTTCCAGGTGAAGGTCTTGTACTACTACTTAATTCTTCTTCCCCAGACATGTATACTCATTTTTTCCCCTTCTTCAAAAAGCCCTGCTAAAAACAGACAAAAAACCCCAAAAAACTAACAAGCAATAGCCCAACATTCCATTCATCGATTTTTGCAGTGTTACCTATAAATCAGTGTTGCCACTTCCCCCCACTCCTAAATTTATTTTTTAAAAGTATAAGGGTTTTTTGTTGTTGTTTTGTTTTTTTTAAATTTGTAGTCAAGTACTGTTGGGCAACATAATGAAATAAAAGATGTGTTCTAGCCTGTGAATTCCAACTCACCTTAACACAAGTTTTCTGAATAGCAAACTTGAAAGGGGGAGATGAAGATAGGGCAAAAGAGTAAAAGAGAAGATTGCTCCTTGTCAGAGGAAAAGAAACAAGCATCATTCCTCTTTCACCCAATTCCCTTCAGTTGCATCCCAAACTGTCCAGAAAACAAGTCTGGAGGGAAAAAAATATATTAAAGTGAAAATTAATTAAAAAAAACCATGAGCGTGTCAGGCACCCAGGCAAAGAACCAGAATGTTATACACAGGTAAAACGGTAAAGATAAATATTCTAAAATGCCATAGGCCAATTTTCCCCCCGGGTTTTTGCCGATGTCTGAAATCTGAAGGTGGCGTCCCCAAGCTCCCAGGACAGACTCTTGCACGACAGCACCGAGGGGCGCTGCACACGTGCCAGGCAGCGGGGCAGGGGCCAGGCATTATCAAGGCTGAGAAATACAGACTTGGCCTTCCATTCCCCAACAGGAACTGCCTGGAAATGTGTCGAGCACCCACCTCCCGGGAACGTGCGGATGGATACAGGAAGACATTTGCTACTTCTGTGGCACACCCACCTCCCTGGCACAAGTCTTCATACTTCTGCCCTCACCTCAGTTTTATTTTTAAACAAATTAGGATTTATTTCTTAACCAAGGAATAGATATGTAGAATGATGAGGTAAAAGGGGGTCAGAAACTCTCAAGAACAGGTTTTTTTTTCCAAGAACGGTATAAGAAACTTAAGGAGATTTCAGCAGTCGTAAGATGAGAGCAGAATCTATATGTATTTTAAATCACGCCTTTCAATGTCTACCCCACTGTTGACACATACCTCACAGAGGCTCGTGCAATAGGTGGTCCTTTATAAGCCTTAGTTCATTGTTATGCTTAGGTTTATGTTTCTCTGGTAAGTGGACCCAGAAACCTGTGATGAAGCAAACCTCCCTATCAATTGTGAATCACACACACACCAAAAAGAAAAAAAAAAAAATAGAGGCGGGACAGATTGACGAAATGATCTCTGTGTGCTTGCTCCTCATCACCTCATCTCGATCTTCTTCTGTTCCCAAGCGGTAAGATCTAAATTCCTCCACAATTTTGAAGAGAGGCACACAAATACACTCCATTAGGAAGGAAGATGATTTGAGGTTATATATTGTTTGAAGGGAGATATTGCAGTTTGGGACACAGTGTAATGTCTCTATAGATGCGTCACTTTTAATCTAAAATTTATGTTTTGATGACTGAAATTTTCTGTTGGAGAGGACTTTCATTATTTTTATTGTTGAGATAAGTATATACATAAGCTTCCAGACATTTGGGAGTAGTATCCAAATATCACACTTATCAGGTCTTTCTTTTTGAAAAATTCTCATGACTCTGCAAGGTGCAGGGTAGGGAGTAGCTTTTAAGAAGATGACCATGGAGATGGTCATGTCTCTACACTAATAGCTTCAGGGCTGTTTGGAGTTACTTTCCTAAGACATCAAAAACAATTCCAAAGGATTCCTTTTTGTTTTTCTCAGCATCATGTAAAAACTGGATTATTCATGTGTTGGCATTCAATTAGGTTTGGAGATTTGATTTCTTTGAGTTCCTCATGAATTCTACACTTTAAAATAAGTGATAATAAAAGGAAATTTTACCTTCATTCTAACCATATAGAAACTAGTATCAGCAGTGCCTTGCATAGCAACTGACTATTAAAAGGTATCCTCTAGAAAGGTCGAAATAATTTTACACAGCTCTTTTCAGGTTTGGACTTACATGGATCACCGCTGACTATGTGTGTACATGTGTATGTGTGTGGGTAAATGTGTTTGTGTGCGTGTGTGAGAAAGACTAATATTACATGGCTGCTTTTTTGAGAATCACTAACACTGCAAAGAAGGATGTTTCTTTACACATTATTTTCCTTACTTTTGTGCATTTTTAAGTTCAGTGCATTTAGGTATCCAGCCCTATTCTGTGCCCACCTATTACCATAAATATCTAACTCCTGCCAGTCTTTACCCTGGTCATAATCTTTTCATTAAAAAAAAAAAGAAGGAAACAAAGATACTGGATTCACACATGTGAAGTTACATTACAGAGGATTGTTTCTGGCTTTGCTGTATACCAGTGGTTGAAAACTGTCTGACTGAAAACATTTCAATGGCACAGGAGACTGTGGGTGTTTGGAAACAAGTCTGCAGTACCTGATGCTTGGTGGGTAACAAATAGTCATTAGGTGAGCATGTTGGAAGTTGTGAATGTTTTTGCAAGCAGCTGGACAGTTCTTTCCAATTCTTCCAGACAGATTGCCTGCACTATGTTTTTACAGTTCAAATGATTTTTCGAGATAAGGCACCACCGGAGTCTAATACCTTTTTTGGCAGTAAGCTAAGCGTGTCTTCTCAAGGACTTTAGAGTCTGTTTTATTGTTGCACCTTAGGTTGTATTAACGTGGTGTGCAAGGATTAGGAGAGAACTAGGGAATACCTTTTGGAATATTTCACAAGGTCTGCTGGAAGCATGGGAAAGCTAAGAAAATACTCTAGTTAAACTTGCCTACCCCTCCCTAAAACTCCCCATGCCCAAACCTGTAAGATAAACACTAGATTCTGAACTGATCTGAGTTTTCTCATTTTATTTTCAGGTTTCCAGATATGCATAGTAAAATCTCCGATTTCATTTTACAAGGTAAGGAGAGGATGTGCAAGCTTCTTTAATGAAAAGTTGTGCTTTGGATTTCTTTTTTCTTTGTTTGTTTGTTAGATTTACATAGCACCTTTAACACAAGGTCTGGGGCACTTTCTTAGGTCAGCTCCTTGCCCACCTTTTTAAAATTGATCACTTGAGATGTAATCTGTGAAGCACCTCAGTGACTCCCTGCATGCTCCCACTGGCATCACGCTGGCTGCTCGTGTCGGAACCACAGAATACATGTCAGATCTGTGCAACGCCAGCTCTCGGCGCAGAGAGACATTCATCAATGTCTCATTGCAACTGAGGCCCACTTTGGGAATTTTTTTTTGCTGTACAATTGTGGCCAGGAGAGTAATAAAAAGAAATTTGCAAATATACAAAAAAATTGCAATTGGTTGTTATTTTTGCCCCTTTTTATTTCCTTCGAAGAATATTATCATATCAGAAGATGTACGTTACGTCTGTAATGCTAGTGCTAACAGCCACATGAATCTTCAAGGAGGCAGGTGATCCCGTTGAAACCAAGTGAGAAGAGGCAAGTCAGGGGTCTGGGAAGGAGAGAGTGACGACACACGCCTGTGCAGATACACTTCTCTGTGCAAAGCTACTTCTCTGATGAGTAAGCTTTTCTCAGAAGCCCCTCAGTTTTTAAAAAAGGGAAGGGGCTTTTTAAAAACTGCCTTGGTTAATTGTCAGCTCACACCTTTCTTTAATGAGTTTCCTAGAAGTTTATGGTTAAGCTACCCTGGTGACTTAGGTAGGGTTTCCGTCAACTCCAGCAGAGGTTGTCAGAATAGGAAAATGGGGGTCCATTTTCTGATTAATGAAAATAATAATTATGTACAGATGAAAGCAAAGCGAGAAAACAAAGCGTTTCCATGTTACTTTAAACAAAGACGAGTTAAGGCCTTATCTTAACTATGCATTGGCACCGCAATGCGAAATGGTCATGCAAAATTAATTTTTAATGTGTTCAATTTATATTAAAAATTTCTGCAAGTGTGTGAATTTTTTTTCCAAGGCTGGAGTGCTACTTCATTTACAATATTCCCTGAAGGTGTTTTTTTTTAAAGAGACTCTTAAACTGAAGCCATTTTAAGGGTTTTATGAGACATTATGTGAGCTTTCATATGCAAGTTAGTCGTTAAGTACCAGATATTATATTCTGTAATATGCTTAAGTGATATTAGAGGCTGTATATAGCCTGCAGTAATGGCTATTGCTGCTTTTTTAATTTATCAAGAAAATGTTGCTTAAATAAGGAGCAAATCAATGCTGGGTTTTACAAAATATAAATGTAAGAAAGTAAGAATATTTTTTTATATACTTCTAGATTCACGGAAAGGGAAAAATACAACCTATTTTCAGGGCTTGTATTGACAGAAATTGTAAAAAAAAAAAAAAACATATAAAAGTAAAACATTTATATTTAGAATTGGAAACCTCCTAAGAGTGTACAAAAGATTATTGAACAATGGATACTCATTGTTACTCAGTGCTTCTTGATGGGCATAAAGATGAATTTTATCTTGATGGGTATAAAGATGAATTTTATGCCCTTGATAATTATTTTTTGTTTGCTTTCTGGCATTTGGACAAAGTAAAATCTCTCACTTGGATTTAAACCAGTTAAGTCTTTTGACTATTCTGCCTGCAAAGAAAATATTTATATTAAGCTGGATTCATTGGTCAATCTTTGAAAAGCATGGATAAAGCCCACAACCTGGTGAGAGAAATTGACTTAAAAAATTTAAACACAGGTTCTTGCACAATGCTTCTCTTACCCTCCAATCCAACAACCACCAGCTCCCCCACCTGTATTATAAGGTTGATAATTGAGAGGATGTTCAAATAGTCTTTCAACATGGTTCTAAACTGAATTTCTATTTGGCAAGAAATAAGACATGGCTAGTTATTGACAAGCTATGTATTGTATCCAGGGAGGTATCAGGGATATAGGGGTTGGGCCTAAAACGAAATCACTTCTCATTTTTCCAAAATTTTTACATCAAAAGTTTGGATAACCTTAAGCAAAATTTGGTAACATAATTTTTATTTTATACTTAAATTTTCATACTAAAAGAAAATATTTCCTCGGCTGAGATTATCCCTTGAACTTAGATTTGAGATATAAATTACTCCATGGAAGTACTGGCTGATTTTAGCTTCCTATTTTGAAAAATGGGACTAAAGAAATCCATTTAGATTTTATTTATTAATGCTTACAAGCATCTGGGCTCTATAATCGAGTCAACCTTTAAAATGAACACTCAAAAATAGTTAGTATTCCCATTTGAAAAGTAGAAAGAGTTGCAATTAATAATTCGGTAACAATTTTTCCCCACTCTGGACATTATCAACATATATACTTTCATATATATATTTTAGGCTTTTTAAATATCACCGAGTGCTGTGGAAGATTTACACGCTGACCTCTCATTTACTTGGAATACAAAAAAAGATGTTCAATTCAATTTTCCTTGACATTGTGCTTAATGAGACAAATAATAAGAAAATAAACCAATATACAAAACAACTTTCAGCGAATATTATAGTCTCAGGATGTGTTTAGTCCTTTCATATCTAAAGTATGGGTTAATGATTGTTTATTGATTAATTTTTATATTCATTCCACAAACATTTACCAAGCCCCAACAATACTCCTGACATAATCCCCTGAGGTTCTGAGAGCAAATAAATTGCCTTTAAAATTACCAACAAAAAGGTAAATAAAATTCAGTAAAATTCCAGTGGTCAGTGGAATTGTTTCCTAGTTCTTAAAGAATGATTATCAAAATGTCTTATATAAGTGTGATAATCAGAAAACCATCTTGCTTATATTAGAGCCCTCTATGGCCAAAACAGATTTTCTGAGTTTTCTGAAGTTATTTTCATTCTTGAGATGAATGTCACCATATTGACTGACTATCCTTACTGTCATTTTAAAAAATATCAACACTGGCAGGCAGAGCTTTCTACTTGCAACCCTTTCAAGCTGTAGACTTTATTACAAGTTTCCTGGCCACCCCGGGCCCCAGTAAACCCAAAGCTGCATATTCACAATGAAGACAATATTCTAACTTAGCCCTCCGCCTTCCTTCTCCCAGCTGCAGATTTCCCTCTCGTCTTCGTTTTCCACTTTGCATTATGATTAAATACATTTAAAATCAAAATCATCTTTTTCATTTGCTTTCCCTCTCCCAGCTGCTGGTTTCCACCCAGTCCTTTCGGAGTCAGAATTCATACGAATATTTAAACTCCAAATCGTCTTCTGCTTCCTTGCCCTATCCTAGCAGCTGCAGATTACTTCTCTGGGTACTGTGCTGCCCGTAGCTCACCAAAACGTTTCTCGGAAAAATAATATGAAGTTGGTTTTTCCTTTCTAAGCTGCTATTGCTTTCATGGCTCTTATCTGAACCTGTTTTCTTTATAAGGAATATGATCTTGTCAGAAGTTAACTGATTCAAATAGAGGGTCCTTTCTTTATATTAATTAATATTGGTGCAAAATGGCATGTAGGGCTTTCTGAAGCACTTGTTCTTATAAAACATATTCAAATACCTATGTACGTACAGTACATTTTTATCAATACAAAACAATAAAACTGAACAGTGCTTAGCTCTACCAGATCTTAAAATAAACACTCAGAAGAAATAAGGAGAAATAAGCAAATAAAGTTTTTGGCAGATAGTTTATTTATTTAGCAACAGCAATGCAGTTGCTTACACTTTCTACAAATGCTTTATCTCTTTTTCCGTAGCACCTGTCCCTGAGTGAATAGAACCACATCTGTCTCATCTTGGCATAACAAGCACACATCTACATCTGCGAATGATGATTCCATTTTTGAAGGAAACTGTGTATACTTTTGCACTCCTGCAGTCTGGTAAAAACTATTGCACAATGGATTTTGTGGCTTGCAGGCAGTCTTCTAAATAGTGAATAGAAAGTTTGGAACTGGTACAAAAATATTGAATTTGCAATTTAAGAAACTCTGAATTTTACCTGTATCTGTGTTATGCATATTGCACGTGTGATGGTACATAGTATTCTCTAACACTAAATATGGGATAAAGAAAGGATTCTCTTAGTAAAAGATACAATTCAGAAAAGAAATTTCTTTAGTTAAAACTTCAATATATTACAAGTTATAAGATGGTAATGATTTGCATATTGCTTCAAAAATATTTTCTGAAAGAACAAGATTAATCTTAGGTAAGGAAGAATTTGGGCTCTTAATTGGCACCAATTAGAGTTAATGATTATAATAATTTAGGGCATTTTATATTTTGCACACTTTGATTTTTATATAAATATCCAATCTCTATGCAGAATCCTCTAATAATTAAGGAAAGAGTGAGTGGAGATAGAGGCTCCTGGAGGCCATAACTTCAGAAACAAACCTGAAACTACAATTCTGAAGATATAAAAGAATTCTTTCCCCACACCTATACCAATTTCTGTGGCCTCTGTTTAATACCAGAAATGTGGGCGTCACTCTTTCTCTTTCCCCATCTCGCCTCCCTACTTTCAGTCAAATCACCTAGCCCAAGATCATTTCACTCCAAATTCTTATCCAGGGTCTTGTTGAAATTCACCATCATCTCTTATCTGGGTTCTGTAAAAGCCACCAATCTAACCTCTGGGCCTCAAGACTAGCGTCTCTCCTACTGCTCCCATGGCACCCAGAAAGAATATTCTAGACTCAACTCTGATCTCTGAATGTTTTTTTTCCTTGCTTAAAATCCTTCAATGGCTCCCTATAATACCCATGAGAAAATTCAAACCCGTCCTCTCACTGTCTTTACAAGGACCTCCCAGTTTTTCCCTCCTAGACTTGGCACCCGGGCAAACTTTCTGCTCTTTCTACCTTCCACTGCCACTCCTCACTGTTACTCCAGCACTTAATGAATTCTTTTCATTTCCCCACACTTCGCACGTTCATTCTCATTCTCTCTCTCTCTCTCTCTCTCTCTCTCTCTTTCTCTCTCCCCACCTCCCCACCTCTCCCCACTCTCCCTTTCTTCTCTGTTATTCATTCTACTTGGAACAGTTGTCCAACATTCCCTGCCAGCCCTCTTAGGCCTTGCTCTAAAGTTGAATTCGGCTTTTTAATTTTTAAATTTTTAGTTCTTCTGAATGGTCATACTTTAAAATATGATCTCAAGGACAACAGGAAAGGATTTCCTGCACAAGTTATCTCCCACACTACTACATAATGTACAGGTGTATAGCAAGTGGGTGCAGGGATTATGAACTCAAACTTCATGGCATTCTCATTTGTTTGTAGATGCTTATTTACTGTGTGCACAACACTGCCTAAGGCACCATGAGAACATATGAAAAATGCTACTCAAAAGTTTTGTAATGCACTTATGAAAACAGAATTGAATGCAAGCAAAGTGTGCTGATACACAAAATAGAAATAATACAAACAGTGTGTACAAAATACATGCATTATTTTGTCATTTGGTACAAAGAGTGAGCAGTAATGAGGGGATTCCTTTGACATAGCATTATCCTTTGACGTACCATTATGGACAGACACTGTTTCTTCACATGAATTTTTCCCCCAGATAAAACAGCCAGATTTTTGATAATGCTGATGTGATGATTTGAGGTTTGCAAAGGTAATCCTTTCGGTGATTCATAATCTCTCTCTTTTTTTAAACAAATCAATACAATATTAATATATATTATTGATACATATTAATATATATTATTGATATATATTAATAAAGCATACAATTCATCCAAAGTGTACAATCAATGGTATTTGGTATAATCACATAGTTGTGCATTCATCACTTCAATCATTGTTAGATCATTTTCATTATTTCAATAGTAATAATAAACTAAAAACAGACAAACAAGAAAATTCATAATCTCTCATGTTACCATTTCCTTGAGATTCACAGATCTTGTATTTATGAAGCTCAGCTTCGTTCCCCTTCTTTTCTGGAAGTCTGTTTGTTCTCAGTCACTCCATGGTGAGAAGCAAGGACAGCTGCTCTCCACAGCTTTATCTGTTCATACTGCTAAAGAGTCCTGTATCTCACCTAACTTTCCAATCACACTAGCTTCTCGAAAGAAAAGCTGTGCCTGCAAACTTAAATGGGTTTTATTTTTGTTTCAAGGACACAGGCTGCCCCAGGGTGGGCACTGAGCTGTTGCATTACCATCTCCTAACTTTCCGGGAGAACCTACCAACTTCTCCTCTGTCTTCTATACTCAGTTTTTCCCTGGGATTGGAACTGCTGTGCTGACCATTGGCATGCACATACCTATGTACTTTTTATTCATTCAAAGGTGAGAAGAGCAAACTGCATAATTTACCAACCCTTCCTAGGTGGTCACACCTTCCTTTTCTCTCCTGTCTGTCCTAACCCAGCTGCCATCTGTTCTCCTAAGCACCCCAGGCTCTCCTGCACTTGACAATGCATTGTAGTGTTACATGCAGAAAAATGAGCTGTGATAGAAATCTGAAATTCTTTTTCTATCTATAGTGTGTCCAATTTCCTGTGTTATGTTGGTTGCAGCCAATTTGTATATGTATGCTTTCAAATTTCCTTTTGTGTATCTGTATTCCAAAGGAAGAATGAAAAAAAATCAACCATAAGGGTTATAAAATGTGTATTATTTACTCTGTAGAACTTTGGATTATTAACTAAGCATATAGGCCGGAAATTATTTAAAACATGTATTATGCACTCAAGAGAATAAAAGGACTTGTTCCGGTCTAATGGGGAAATTATATATTTAGGACATTTTTCAAAATATATTATTCCATCAGTTTTACTGGTCAACTGAGTATGAATTTTAGATATTGTTAAAACACATTGAAAAGATCATAGATAAGAAGGATCTCAATCTGCTGGATATGCTTTTCCTTTAAATTTAGACATGCCTATCATTTACAAAGTTTTCAGCTTCCTCAGCTGATCACTGCTGTTACATTTAGCTAACATTATTTTCTAGAAAAATATCTGCAATAAAATGCCCAATAATGAACAATAATCTTTTAAAAGTTGCAATAAATACTTTGGGTCATTTCTTTAATAGTCAGCAAAATTTTCCTTCTGAGAGAAAGGGGTAGGGCTCATAAACGCACATGCATACATATCCTTATTAGTGATTTTTTAAAGAGAAGTTGTGGGTCTACAGAAAAACCATACATAAAATACAGGGTTCCCATATAGCACCCTACTATTAATACCGTTCATTGGTGTGGTATATTTGTTACAATTGATGAAAGCACATTCTTATAATTTAACTATTTACAAGAGTCCATGGTTTAAATTAGAGTTCACTGTGTTGTGCAGTGCATTCTATTTTTTTTTAATTTATTCTAGTAAGATACATACAGCCTAATATTTCCCCCTTTTAACCATGTTCAGATATGTAATTGTGCTGTTAATCTTGTTCACAGTGTTGTGCTGCCATCACCACCATCCATTGTCAAAATTTTGCCATCATCCCAAGTACAGTCTCTGTACGTTTTAAGCCTTAACTCCCTATTCGCCACCCTTACACCATCACCTAGTAACCACTATTCTAGATTCTGACTCTAAGGTTTGCTTATTTTAATTATTTCGTATCCATGAAATCATACAATATTTATCCTTTTGTATCTGGCTTATTTCACTCAACATGATGTCTTTAAGGTTCATCCATACTGTCTCATGTACCAAGAATTCATTCCTTTTTACGGGGAATTCCATTTTGTGTATATATAACATTTTGCTTACATATTCATAGGTTAATGGACAGATGGGTTGCTTCCATCTTTTGGCAATTGTGAATAATGCTGCTATGAACATCAGTGTGCAAATATCTGTTTCAGTCCTTACTTTCAATGTTTTGGAGTACATACCTAGAAGTAGGTGTGCCGGATCATATGATAAATCTATACGTAACTTTCTGAGGAACGGCCAAAATGTCTTCCACAGCGTCTGCACCATTTTAAATTCCTACCAAGGAAGGATGAGTGTTCCTATTTCTCGGCATCCTCTCCAACGCTTGTAATTTTCTATTTTTTTTTTTAACCCATAGCCATTCTAGTGGGTGTGAAATGGTATCTCATTGTGGTTTTGATTTGCATTTCCCTAATGACTAATGATGTTGGACATCTTTTCATGTGCTTTTAAGCCATTTGTGTATCTTCTTTGGAGAAATGTCTATTCAAATCTTTTGCCCAGTTTTAAATTGGCTTGCTTGTCTTTTTATTGTTGAGTTGAAGGATTTCTTTATTTATTCTGGATATTAAGCCAGAATATTAATATGTTTTCCAAATATTTTCTCCCATTGCCTACATTGTTGTTTTACTTTCATGATTAAGTCCTTTGAGGCACAAAATTTTTCATTTTGATGACAATCCATTTAGCTATTTTTTTTTTTTCTGTTTTTATTTGTGCTTTGGGTGTAAAGTCTAAGAAACTATTGCCTAGCAAGATCCCGAAGATGCTCTCCTACAATTTCTTCTAGCAGTTTTATAGCTCTGTCTCTTTTATATAAGTTTTTGATTCATTTTAAGTTGATTTTTGTATATAGTGTGAGGTAGGGATTCTTCTTTTTAAAAATGAAGATCCAGTTTTTTGAGCACCATTGATGAAGAGACTATTCTTTCCTAATTGAGAGGTCTTTGTCCCTTGTAAAAACTCAGTTGCCAGTAAATATGAAAGTTGACTTCTGAGCTCTCTATTTAATTCTTTTGGTCTATCTGTCTGTCCTTGTGCCAGCACCATGTTGTATTGATTACTTTGACATTCAAATAAGTTTTAAGATTGGGACATGTGACTCTTGCAACTTTGTTTTTCTTTTTAAAGATGGCTTTGACTATTCAGAGCCCCTTAACTTTACATATAAATTCAATAATTGGCTTTTGCATGTATGCAAATTTTGTTGGAATTTTTATTTGAGTTTGTGTTAAATATGTAAATACAAGTGAGTAGAATTGACACAGAATGTCCTAACATTTATTTAGGTCTTTGATTTCTTTTAGCAATGTTTTGTAGTTCCTGTATATAAGTGCTTTACGTCTTTGAGTAGATTTATTCCCAGAGATTTGATTATTTTAGTTGCTAATGTAATTGGATTTTTTCCTTGATTTCATCTTCTGATTTTTCATTACTCGTGTATAAAAACACTATTGATTTGGGGAAATCGATCTTGTACCCCACCAATTTGCAGAATTCGTTTATTGGCTCTAGGAACTTTGTTGTGGAGTTTTCAGGATTTTCTGTATATAGGATCATGTCACTTGCAAATAGGGAAAGTTTTACTTATTGTCTTCCAATTTGCATGGCTTTTATTTCTTTTTTTTGCCTAATTGCTCTGGCTAGAAATTCCAGTACAATGCTGATTAATGGTGGTAACAGTGAGTGCCCTTGTCTTATGCCTGAAGTCAGAGGGATAGCTTTCAGTCTTTCACCATTAAGTATGATGTTAGCTGTGAGGTTTTCAAATACATCCTTTATGATGTTGAGGAAGTTTCTTTCTATTCCTTGTTTTCTAAATTTTTGTATCAAGAAGGAGTGATAGATTTTGTCAAATGTTTTTTCTGCATCACTTGAGAAGATCATGTGGTTTTAGCTCTTCATTCTGCTTATGTGGTGGAGTACATAAATTGTTGTTGTTGTTGTTTTTTTCATGTTGAACGACCCTTGCATATCTGGGATAAATCCCACTTAATCATGGTGTATAATTCTTTTATATTTTTTTCAAATTTGTTTGCTAGTATTTGTTCAGGATTTTTGAATTTATGTTCATTGGAGATATTGGTTTGTAATTTTCTTTTCTTGTGATATCTTTATCTGGCTTTGGTATGAGAGTGATACTGGCCTTATAGAATAAATTAGGGGATGTTCCCTCCTCTTCAGTTTTTTTGAAAAGTTTGAGCAGTATTGGTGTTTATTTTTCTTGGAATGTTTAGCAAAATTATCAGTGAGGCCATCTTGGTCCTGGGATTTTCTTTGCTGGAAAACTTTTGATTACTGATTAAAATTCTTCACTTGTTATTGGTCTGTTGATGTCTTCTATTTCTTCTTAGTGTAGGTAATTTGTGTGTTTCTAGGAATGTGTCCATTTCCACAAGGTTTTCTAATTTGTTGGTGAACAGTTGTTCATAGTATCTTTTTTTGTTTTTTTAAAGATTTATTTATTTTATTTATTTATCCCCCCCTTGCTGCTTGTGCTGCTGTGTCCATCTGCTGCGCGTCTTCTCTGCGTCCGCTTATCTCCCCCTTGCTGTGAGGTCCTGCCGCATCAGCCCACGGCGCTGCGCGAGCCGGCCTGCCCTCACAAGGAGGCGCCGGGAAGCGAACCCGGGGCCTCTCACATGGTAAACGGGTGCTCTATCCATTGCGCCACACCCGCTTCCCGCCGTGAGGTTGCCGCATCAGCCCACCGCACTGCTCAGGCCGGCGTGCCCTCACAAGGAGGCCTCGGGACGCGAACCCGGGCCTCCCACATGGCAAATGAGGGCTCCATCCACTGAGCCACACCCGCTTCCCCATAGTATCTTCTGATAGTCCCTTTTATTTCTATAGGGTCAGTGGTAATTTCCCTCTTTTCATTTCTGATCTTAGTTACTTGTGCTCCCTCTCTTTCATTCTTGCTCAGTCTAGCTAAATGTTTGTCAATTTTATTGTTCTTTTCAAAGAACCAAATTTTGGTTTTGTTGATACTCTCTAATACCTTAAAATAATTTTTAAAAAATTTTCTATCTCATTTATCCCTACCCTGATCGTTATTTCCTTCCTTTGCTCACTTTGGGGTTTCTGCTCTTCTTTTTCTAGTTCTTCCAGTTTTGAGGTAACAGTTTAGAGCACTCCCTTTGTTGGATCTCATAAGTTTTTTTTTTTTTTTTTTTAACAATTTATTGAAATATATCATTCATACATGAACATACATAAACTATAAAAGTTCAGCAAAAATTGCGAACTTACTAAACAAACATGCATAACATCATACAGGGCTCCCACATATCACCCCACCACAAATACTTTGCATTGTTGTGAAACATTTGTTAACAAATTGTGAAAGAGCATTGTCAGACTATTACTACTAACTATAGTCTGTATCTTACTCCCCTATATATATATATTTTAAGGATTTATTTATTTAGTTAGTTTTATCCATTTTTACAC
>JAQZBX010016095.1:22253-36937 GCA_029593785.1 Cabassous unicinctus | reverse complement strand
GATTGAACCCAGGACATCATACATGCAAAACAGGTTCTCAACCACTAAGCTAGACCCGCTCCCCTTCAGAACTTCTAAGAATGACGTGTGCTATTTGTTTAAGTTCTTTATGAGTAGTTTTACAAAGAAAAAAGTTTAATGTTAAATCAACAATATGTGATAGAATACCACACAGCCAATTAAGGAAAAATGATATTGTAGGTATTGGGCTATAATTGATTCTTACAGAATTATGACGCAACAGTTGCAAGTCCTCAATAGACCTATAAGAACTTACTAGAGGACATGAATACAGACCCACCTTGAAGATATTTTGGTTTCAGTTCTGGACCATTACAATAAAGGACATATCACAATAAGGTGAGTCACACAATTTTTTATTTCCCAGTGCATATAAAAGTTATATTTATACTATACTGTAGGTTATTAAGTGTGTAACAGCATTATGTCTAAAAAAACAATGTACATATCTTAATTAAAAATACTTTATTGCTAAAAATGCTAACCAACATCTGTGCCTTCAATGAGTTGAAATCTTTTTGCTGGTGCAGGGTGTTGCCTCCATGCTGATGGCTGCTGACTAATCAGGGTATTGGATGCTAAAAGTTGTTATGGCTGTGACAATGTTTTAAAGTAAAACAGCAATGAAGTTTGCCACGTTGATTGATTCTTCCTTTCATGAAAGCATTCTCTGTAGTATGTCATGTTGTTTGATAGCTTTTTATCCACAGTAAAACTTCTTTCAAAATTTTAGTTACTCCTTTTAAACCCTGCCACTGCTTTATCAACTAAGTTTAGGTAATATTCTAAATCCTTTGTTGTTATTGTTCATAGCTCTTCACCAAGAGTTGATACCATCTGAATAAACCATTTTTTTTTATCATCCATAAGAATCAACTCCTCATACATTAAAGTTTGATCATGAGATTGTAGTAATTTAGTCACATCTTCAGACTCTACTTCTAATTCTAGTTCTCTTGCTATTTCCACCACACTGGTATTTCTTTCTGCCACTGAAGTCTTGAACCCCTCAAAGTCAAAAATGAGGGTTGGAATCAACTTCTTCCAAACTCCTGTTAATACTGATATTTTGACCTCCTCCCATGAATCAAAAATGTTCTTAACGGCATATAGAATGGCCAGATATTTCCAGGTTTTCAATTTACTTTGCTCAGATCCATCAGAAGAATCACTCTCTATTGCAGCTATAGCCTTACAAAAAAGCATTTCTTAAATAATAAGACTTGAAAGTTGAAATTGCTCCTTGATCCATGGGCTGCAGAATAGATATTGTGTTAGCATGCATGAAAACAAAATTAATATCATTGTCCATCTCCATCAGAACTTTGGGTGGTCAGGTGCATTGTAAATGAACAGTAATATTTGGAAAGGAATCTTTTATCTGAACAGTGCCTTAGCAGTGTGCTTAAAATATTCAGTAAACCATCCCATAAATAGATGTGCTGTCATACAGGCTTTGTTGTTCCATTTTTGAGCAAAGGCAGAGTTGAATCAGCAAATTTTAAGGGCCATGGGATTTTCAGAATGATTAATGAGCACTGATTTTAACTTAACGTTGCCAGCTGCATTGGCTCCCAGCAAGAAAGCCAGCCTCTCATTTGAAACTTTGAAGCCAGTCATTGATTTCTCTCAAGCTATGCAAGTCCTAGATGGTACCTTCTTCCAATAGAAGGCTGTTCATCCACATTGAAAATCTGTTGGTTAGAATAGCCACCTTTATAAATGATCTTAGCTATATCTTCTGGTGATTTGCTGCAGCTTTTTCATCAGCACTTCCTGCTTCACTCACCACTTTTATGTTATGGAGACAATGTCTTTCCTTAAGCTTCATGGACCAACCTCTGCTAGCCTCAAACTTTTCTTCTGCAGCTTCCTTACCTCTCTCAGCTTTCACAGAATTGAAGAGAGTTACGGCTTTGCTTCGGATTAGACTTTAGTGTAAGGGAATGTTGCGACTGGTTTGATCTTCTATGCAGACCATGGAAACTTTCTCTATATCAGCAAAAATACTGTCTGTGCTTTCTTATAATTTGTGTGTTCATTGGAGTAGCAACTCCAATTTCCTTCAAGAAATTCTCCTACCTTGGCTAACTATTTGACACAAGAGACCTAGCTCTTGGCCTGTCTTGGCTTTCAACATGTCTTGCTCACTAAACACAATCAGTTTTTTTAAAAAATGATAGACGTGTGGCTTTTTTTCACTTGAATAGTTAGAGGTCATTGTAGGGTTATTCATTGGACTAATTTCTACATTGTCTCGTCTCAGTGAATAGGGGGACCCAGGAGAGGGAGAGAGACAGGGAATGGCTGGTTGGTGAAGCAGTCAGAGTATACGTAACATTTATCGATTAAGTTGCTGCCTTAGATTTGCATAGTTCATAACACCCCAAAACAATTATAATAGTAACATCAAAGATCACTGATCATAGAGAAAATGATATAATAATAATGAAAAAGTTTGAAGTGTTGTGAGAATTAATTATCAAAATGTGACACAGAGACCTGAAGTGAACACAAGCTGTTGGAAAAATGGTGCTAATAGACTTTCTTGTTGCAGGGTTGCCATAACCTTCAATTTGTTCAAAAAAAAAAAAAAAAAAAAAAAAAAAATGCAATAGTTGCAAAGAGCAATAAACTAAAGTGAAATAAAATGCCTGTAGTTTAATTAACCCAAGGTAGTAGCAAATAATTATTCAAGGATGGAAGTACTGCATGAGAAAAGAGCATTGGGTTTATAGTTGGAATCCTGGCTTTGCCAATTTTTAATCATGTAATATTGGCAAGACACCAGCCTCTTTGAATCTCAGTTTCATCAATGGAAAATGAAGATATTGTCGTTCATGTTGAAGAGCTACAGTAAGGATTAACCAAAATCATATACATGAATAGTGTATTACAGTATACATAAGTAGCAAATATTTACATAATTATTGGTCATGATCAGTCTCATAATAGCAGCTGACACCGTAAGAAAGTAGTTTTCCTTACTTAAATATTTGTTTTGAAGGACTGAAAGAGAAAGGAAAGGGCGAATTATGCAATTTAAAAAACTAAAGAATAAAGGGAATTTTCAGAATGGAAAAGTAAGCCCTGAGACATGTAATGAAAAACATAAATGGTATGGAAAGGGGAACAAAGTTCTTAGCAAGTCATAAAAGAGTAAAAAATGACAACAAATAGTGGAGTATGTCTGGGAAACATCTTTCCAGGAGAATGCTTTTGATATGTGATATCAATGTTAAAAATAATTTCTAGGTATGAAAATTGTTCATTACTGACATTAATTATGTCTTTCATTGACAAGATCCTATAAATGCAATAATTCTTTATGCCTTGTTTTCTTACTCACAATTTCATCCCCACTTCCAAAGTGCCATTGCAATAGCAAACTGGGCATCCCAGGGATCTTGTCTGTGTGTTTTTTTTTTCACAATGTGTCACTCATTGTAACAGACTAAATTTATATTTTATAAGTATATGATATCTAAAAGACTGATTTTTTGGCATGTTTAATCAAATGTATATATTTTGCAATCATTTTATCATTTAAAATCCAAAGTAAGATTTTTTTTGTAGATTTGTAGTTGTTCTCACACCAAAAATTAGCATATAAATTAATTTCATCCTAATTAAATTACTTTGGAATAAAATATGTTAAAATTAGAAACAACTCATTTTTATACAATGAGTTACCTTAAGCTTTATCTCCTTTTGGGCATTCACAATTTCACATTGACCTTAAAAAAATTTCTTTCCTTGCTCAAGTGGATCCTTTCCTTCCCTTAATTGTCTTCTGAATTTCTGTCTGGGACTCTCCAGGGGTTGTACTCATTTCTCAATTCTCACTATCTCTCTTGGAATATTTTTTCAGCTGCACCATTATGTACTGTCTTTCATAGACTTCTCTTCTACTCCATAACTCTCCCATGAATGTTCCCTGCTAGAGAAACTACTTGATGGTAGGAGCCTTCCCACCAGGGACTGCTAATATAACCAGACCTTCTGGAAAAATATGCTAACATGTAACCCATTTTTCTACTCTCAAAATTTGTCCTCTAGACACAAAAGAGAGCTAATTCTGTCCTTATATTTGTAAAATTCCCTCATGAAAAAGCTTCTCAAGGGAAGCGGATGTGGCTCAAGAGATTGGGCTCCCGTCTACCATATAGGAGGTACAGGGTTTGATTCCTGGGCCTCCTGGTGAAAAGCAGCTGGCCTGCATGAATGAGCCAGCACAAGCAGTGAGCTGACCTGTGCAGAGAGCTGGCCTGTGCAGGGGTGCTGGCCTGCACAGGAGAGCTGGCCCACGCAGAGAGCTGGTGCAGCAAGATGACGGAACAAAAAGAGACACAAAAGAGAGACAATAAGAGATGCACCAGACCAGGGAGCTGAGGTGGTGCAAGAGATTGAACAGCCTCTCTCCACTCTGGAAGGCCCAAGGATTGGTTCCCATTGCCACCAAAAGAGAAGACAAGCAGACACAGAAGAACACACAGAGAGCAGACAGCGAGTGTAAAACAATGAGGGAGAAGGGGAGAATATAAATTAAAAAATCTCAAAAAAAAAAAGCTTCTCAGTATTTTCCTCCTTTTGTTAAGCCACAGACCTGATATCAGAAGGGCTCAATATTAAGATAACATAACATTGTCTACCCCATTGAAAATTCTTTAGAGTTACATGCAAAAAATCGTCTCTATTTTTCTTGGAAATGATTCCTGGTGGCCCTGCCAAACAATTCACAGGTATGTGCAAGTATTTTTCAATCTTGCTTGGAGCAATCATAGACTTGGTGTGATCAACCATAAAATATTTGTCTTCCATGACTATAAATGGCTAAAGCTAGACTCTTATTTACCTTTTATGTATAAAAAAAAAAACCTACTAATTTTTATACATCCTGTTTTTATCCTTCTGTATTAAAGGAAAAGTGTGAGTCAAATATAATTAACTTACTGATAAGTCAATATAACTGCCATCTTTGGGAAACCATTTATTAGTGGTTTAAGAGGATTTTCTATGTAAAAATACTATAAATTCTGTTTCTAAATTAAAGTACTAGTCTGTGTTTGTCAATACAATCTTGCCTCAAAATATTAAAAAACAAGATGATTATTACTTTAGTGTTTTATTATCTAGTTCAATGAGAAAAGATTGGCTATATATAAAATTCAGCTATGTACTTATTGTACACACAATATCACAGAAAAAATTATTACTCTAAATAATTATATGCTTTTATTGTATTTGCACAAAAATAAAACTTAGCTAACTTTTTTATTAATATATATGTCATGATAGAAAATAATAAAGTTCGAATTACCAGAGTAGGTTTTCCTATATCTAAAAGCAGTAAGCATCATGTATTTAACAAAATGATAAACCATTTAATTTCATGCTTTACATGAAAATCAGATATTCTTTTAGTAGAAATGCTCATTAGTTTAGTGTTTATGTTCAATCCATGCTTCCCTAAATTGAATTGGTTACATACTTAAGGGACTTATTAATAGATTAATTATATAGGTATTTATTAAGGACTTCCTATTTGCTAGGTAATGATATCCACTTATAGATAAATTGCACCATGGGATCACAGATATTAGGCACTTTAATAAGACTTGGGGCATTCAAGAAATTTTCCTATAAAATTATTATACCTAAGAGAATATCTAAAGTATAATTAGCCACTTGATAACACAAGAGAAGTTCCAGGCAGAGAAAACAACATATAGCAGTGCTCTGAGGCAATAAATAAATCAAAACAATTGAATAAATGTGTACTATGGGAATGGGAATGTTAAGAGATGCAAGTTGGAGTAATAAAAAAAAGAAAACATGGAAGAGAGATTCCACTTTGGGTAATGACCAAGAAACCTTCTTTGAACTGATCCTTCCAAAGATGAAAAGCATAAAATCTGGACAAAAATGTTAATAAAAAAACATCCTTAGGCACTGGAAAATGATCGAAGAGAATGGTTTGTGTGAGTTTTATTATTATCAAGTTTTCACCACATGGGGAAGCAGAAACTCTCATGGAAAACCACAGCCATTTTCGCCAAAAAAATCAGAACAGAGCAAACACATATTTTCTCTAGATTACCATAGCCAGTGGAACTAGATGGGCAATTCCCAAAAGAAGAGATCCAAAGAGCAACAGCCCCAAATTCTGTGCATAAACTCTGCCATTAATGAAACACAGTTTGCAATTTAAGCAAAACTAAGTAAATTGCCTGCTGAAACTAACCAAAAATCAACACTCTTTGAGAGAATATAACAGAATCTACAATATAACATTCACAGTATCCATAATATAACCCAAAATTGGTTGATAAATGAAAAATCATAGATATATGATACATATTTAAGAGAAAGGACAATCAGTAGAGATTGCTTATGGGATGACTGCTGTTAAAATGAACAGAAAATGATTATAAAGCTGTCTTTAAAGTCAAGCTAAATGGCATTAAGGAAAAATATGCTTGTGGTGAACAAAAGGATAGAATAGCTGAGCAGAGAAATATCTAGTCTCTCAGTCAGAAGTAGAGTCAACATCCCACTGGCAGTTATTTCTTCTACAACTTCATTTATGTTAGACTCGAATTTCACTTCCAGCATTATTACTTTTTATCTTTTTGCTGGTCTTTCATCTTTATTAACCAAATCCCCCTTTCAGTTATCTACTTTTGTAATATGTATGTGGATTTATCACTGGCAGATAAGGAGGCAAAACAACTTCATGCATTGCTGTCTGTGCCTGAATTGAATAACAGATGTGCAATACCTGTTAAACAGCAAGACTGCTCCTATATATAAGACTGGATAAGAGAAGATATAAACTCTTTTTAGGGAACTGGCCTTGAGTTGGAGAAAACATTAGATATTTTACAAAGAATAAAAGAGAACTTTAAAAAAGTGAAGAATACCAACACTAAAGATCATAAAGAGATAAATCTGCAAAGAAGAAAGTACATAAAAGATAGCTGAAAAACCTAGATAAAGAGTGTTTCAAGGAAGAGACACAGCCAGAACTTTCTAATGAAGCTGAAATGAATGAGAAAATGAAGATTGACTTTCTGTAGAATTAGGAAAAAATAGAGGGGTCATTGGTGCCTTTTATGATCAATTACTTTCTGGAAAATTGAGTAATGTAGTAATATAGTAATAAGGTGGATATAGCAGTATAGCTCATGACGTCAAGATGATTTTGAAGTTTCTTATTTCATCCTAAATGATACAACGGTTTGAAAATCTAGAGGAGAGGAAAGATCACTACAATAATTATAGATTTTGAGGCAGAAAGAACATAGGCAGAATCATTAAGCTTTTAAGTGAAGGAATGGCTTCCAACATAATAGTGGGAAAGAAGAAAAAGAGAGAAACATGTAAGCTACTTTCTCTCTTTTCACCAGAGCTTGTTGAAGGAATTATAGTCTCATTGTTTCTAGTTTTTCTGTGAAAGAGTAGGCATGACCATGTGCAGAAAGTGATAGGAAAGAAAGGATTAGATATATTTTGAGAAAGAATGTCCAAATAGATGCTGTGGAGAATGGGAAGAAGAGTTGACTAGAGAAATATAGGAAGATTGCTGTACAGTGTTGAACTTTGGTAGGATTTCTATTAGTTCAGGTGTAAGAGCTTGGGTGATTTACTTTTCTAGCCATGCTAAACAACCCAGATATAAACAAGATTAACCATTGGATTGATCCATGTTAAGTCATAACACAATGCTCAAAGCAAAGTAAGGTGGTCTGGGTTCATTTTCTCAGAAAAACCTTTAAAAATAATATGTTAGTCTTTTGAATGTTTATACATATAGATTCAGTAGCCAAATACTGTTCATTAACAAATTTTCAGTTCTCTAAATGCTCTCGTGGAACTCAAGCCATCATTCTATCTACTGCCTTTACTGACTCTGTTGCTTATTTGAATAATTATAACTTAAAGAACAAGAAAAAATGATGCATAAAAAAGAAAAGAGAGAGGATCTCAAACCAATTTCAAGAATTCATGTTAACCTTAGGGTGATTTTCAGGGCTAAAAGAATAAAGTCACAAAAGGTGACATTATTTCAAGGCTAAATTCAATCAAGTAATAATACAAGTTAAAAAGTAGAAACCTTGTTTGAAGAAAGAATAAAAACAATGCTAGAGCAGAAATGTGAAGCTGATTCTCATTGCAGTTTATATTTTGACAGTTTATGGTTGTGTTGGAGACCAGGGTCTAGGACCAAAGCTGCCCAGCTCTTAATCATGGTTCTACCACTTACTAGAAGTGAAATATCAGGCATTTTACTAATCTGTCTAAATGTCATCTATTAAAGAGGTGAGTAATAGTTCTTAAATTAATTAAGCTGGTACATATAAACTGCTTTAAAGAGTGATTGGCATATAGTAAGTATTCAATAACATATTTTTTATTAATCCAATACTGATTATGCTACAGAACTCCCAACTGGTAAGATCTGGGGGAAAATATAATGGGGTAATACAAAAAATAAAATTTGTAATGTATGTGTGTTTGTGTATAATTTATTCACTGTATAAGAAACCGAAGAAGACTTAAATAAATGGAAGAATATTCCATGTTCATGGATTAGAAGACTAAATATTTTTAAGATGTCAATTCTACCCACACTGATTTACAGATTCAGTGCAATTCCAACAAAAATCCCAGCAACCTTTTTTTGCAGAAATTGAAAAGCCAATAATCAAATTTATTTGGAAAGGTAAGGGGCCCTGAATAACTAAAAATGGCTTTAAAAAGAGCGAAGTTGGAAGACTCTCACTTCCTGACTTTAAAGCATATTACTTAGCTTCAGTGGTAAAAACAGCATGGTACTGGCATAAGGACAGACAGATTGACCAATGGAACCAAATTAAGAACTCAGAAATCAACCCTCACATCTATAGTCAATGGATTTCTGACAAGGCTATTAAACCCACCCAGCTGGACCAGTACAGTCTATTCAACAAATGGTGCTGGGAGAACTGGATAGCCATATCCAAAAGAAAGAAAGAAGACCCCTATCTCACAGCTTATACAAAAATTAACTCAAAATGGATCAAGGACCTAAATATAAAAACAATCATAAACCTCCTAGAAGAAAATATAGAAAAACATCTTCAAGATCTTGTGGTAGGCAGTAGTTTCTTAAACCCTACACCCAAAGCACACACACACACACACACACAAAAGAAAAAATAGATAAATGGGACCTCCTTAAAATTCAACACTTTTGCACCTCAAAGGACTTTGTCAAAACGGTGAAAAGGCAACCGACTCAATGGAAGAAAATATTTGGCAATCACATATCCGAAAAGGGTTTAATATCATGATTTATAAGGAGATCATACAACTCAACAGTAAAAAAGACAAAGTGTCTGATTGAAAAATGGGCAAAAGACTTGAAAAGACAACTATCCAAAGAAGAAATACAAATGGCAAAGAAACACATGAAAAAAATGTATTATCAATATATGCCATTATGTGTAAATTTCATAGATATTTTAAGATTAACAGCAATGGATTCTATTTCATGAGTGAATTTCAAATTTTACTGTTAGCATTAGTGAGTGAAATGTTAATGAGAGGCTGAAGAGCCAGAATCCAAACCCTTAGGGCTAAAGAGAAATGCTATGTTTTTCCCACTACATAACACGGTTTTGATTTACGTGAGAAAAAATAAATATAAATTCTCCACATAGATGTGTGTTTATGCTGTGATGACTTGTGGTCCAGAGAACGTTTAGGATACTTACTGGGTTATGTCCTTTCAAAACAGATTTGTAAAAATAGCTCAATTATTAAATAGATGGGGTTAACAAAATTTTCTGAAATACAATATACTAAGTATATATCCAAGTAAGATTGGCAAATGTCCTACTGTTACATAAAGGATTTTATAGCTATATACTTTTCATAGAAGATAACTGTGCAAATAATACCTTTCAAATAGAATACATATGTGAACTACTACATTATTTTATATATGTGCCGGAAATCATAAGTCAGATTCTTTCCTGATGAAGCCATTTCTCTAGTTGACAACTGTCAAAGCCGTCTCAAAAACCCATGAATATTAAAGCACTGTTCACTGGCACATTTGGCATTTTGAAGTCAGGCAAATAGAATTCATGAAATATGAAAGGAGTGCTCCACGACGCTTTGTAGAAAATGTTGCCATTAAGATGATGCATGAGGAAATTCACACTTTCGTCTGCTGGGAATGCTCAACTATATTTTCAATCATGTGTATTACTTTACTTTGATAGTGTTACTCTTGGATTATGTCCTTTTTCCCTGGATTTAGGAGCTCCCATAGATTGGATTAGATGGGAGATTTTAAATATTCGCACATTTAATATGCTTTAAACACAAGTTTAAACATAATTCAACTGTTTTACTTAGTTGAATTATAACACTAATAGTTTCTAAAGTCTTACTATTCTAGCTACTAGGAATATTCCTAGGCACAATACTCACTGCCAATTTTTAGTCTTCTATTACTGGTTTGAGAAGTTTAAATTTTTATACTTGTGATGCTTTTCTTTCATATTCTAGTCTCATGAAACTTTGCCTTGGCTACACTTTTCTTCATGTTTAGTGATATTATAGACTTGTCTATTATATTCTAAAACCATATCCTTCTCTTGATATAAGCATTTTTATTGTGGAATTATTTGAAACAAAGCAATCTCTTTTATTTTACTTTGTACTGTTATGAAATGTTAAGATATAAAGAGTTATCATTCTAAACAAAGGACAGTACAAATGTAGCACAGTTTAAAAGTCTTAAAAATTATTTTTGTGAAAATGGAAAATTATCTTCCATAGTAATTATAAATGAATATATATTAATATCATTACTGTAGAAGATGAAGATAGCCAATGTGCTGGAGCTTAGGAGTTGTGAATATTGCAGTGACACATAAAGATTTTTTGCATCAATTTTTTATAGAGATTTATTCTGCAACTCTGTAGACTGAGCAGTGTGAGGACTTAAAATCACTTTTCATTTCATATAGAACATGTTCTAGTAGAGCATCAAAAGATGCCCAAGGCAGTATACATATAAGTCTTATTTTCTCTCATGTTCTATAAGATTCCTATACTTTTTTCACATAATTAAGTTGTCATGATATTAGGAATCTAATATTTTAATGGTATTTATATACATTAGTTTCTTTTATTTTTTTTATTTTTTTTTACGTACGAGGTCCGGGAATTGAACTTGGGACCTCTGTGTGGGAAGCTGGTGATCAACCACTGAGCTACAACCACTCCCATATATTAGTTTCTTAAAAATGATTTAGAAACGTTTTCCTTTTCTATAAATCCATGAGTTTGTTTTCTCATACTGGTTGGGCAAATGTAAGATGGATTTAAAAGAAGTGTGTGCATCAAATCACTGAACCTAACATTTGAAAACAAAATTAAGCTAAAAAAAAAAACCAACCAAAATGCGTATGTTAGATATTCAACGTGCCTATGTTTATGTGCTGCGATTTAGTCAGATATTTTTCAATTTATTTTCAAACTCAAAATACACCCACACATACACATAATTTTTCATAAGGAAGAATAGATACTCAGGTCTGTTCCTGAGTTTCTTTGTCTATTACTATATTCTCTACGAAAACATATAAAAAGGGAATTGAGGCTGTGACCAGTTCCCTAAGGGCTAGCTGGTACACAGCTGAGAGATGACAGCAGGCTGAAGAGCACTTTGCGAGCTGTGTGACCTTTCAGGCTCAGAGGAGGTTAGGTGAGAGAGCCAGGAATGTGGCACTATGTGACTATATTATATAAATTTATTATGCTACATATATAAGGAAACTCTAGGTGGTTTGGAACAAATTTCCTAACAAGAAATATGCCTTGACGGGACAGTAAAACAAAGTCTTGTTTGGGACCAGACAACTCATACGGCTTGAGCAAGAGTAATTTTGAATTTTCCAATTGATAACCAAGCAGATCTCTAGATTTCAATGAGCTGACCAGCCTAGCCAGTAGTAGTAGAGTGAAATCAGGATATTCTGTAGGCAGAAAACAACTCAGGGGTCTTCAAATAACGCATTAATCAAATTTTTTTTTTTAATCTGGAAGACTTTCCTTTAGCCTATGTAAAGGGTCAGCACACTATGTGTGTGGGGTGGAGTGAGGGGGTGTGTTCAGGGATCAAATGAGCCACAGAAACTCCGAATTGTAACATATCGTCAGATATTTATAGAGAGTCTCTGTTATCTAACAACCCTCTGCACACTATGGGGGAAAAGTGTGTGTGTGTGTGTGTGTTTATTTATTTATCTATCTATCTACCTATTTATTTATTAGACTGGCTGCAGCAGAAGCACACAGGCATTTTGATAAGTAAGCTCCTGTAGGTCACATGTAATGCAGTCTAACCTAGACACTTATATTTCCCTTAAAATGCAGCGTGGTCTACAACTTTAGTTACAAAAGAGACAGAATCACCCATTTGAAGATGCTACAATTTTACAGAAACTACATTAAGAGAGAATGTAGCAATTATTTTACTAGTTAGAGGGGAGCTAACTTTCAATACTTAGGTACCACTTTAAGAGAGGTCAAGTGTTAATAGCAGGTATGTATCTGGAGTCATTCCTGCTTTGGACATATTATGAAAATGAAATAGTTTCCTAATATCTTTGGTTACCCCAATCATATTTTAAAGAGAAAATTAAATGACAACTGAAACTCTGAAGAAAATGGTAATGATTAAAGGCCATACTAAAATTTAAAAAACAAAACAAAAAAATCCTTTCTGAAGAAGCCATTATGTTTTCACCATCATTGACACTATACAAATTATTATTTAATCTATTCCCATTTTATGGAAAAAATTAAATACAACACTTCCAAAAGTTATGAGGTGAGGATGAAATGTAATAATGGTCATGCAAACACCATAATACATTACAAGCATTAAAAAGCAACTTGATGTGGAACAGGTGTAGCTCAGTGACTGAATGCCTGCTTCACATGTGTGAGGTCCTGGGCTCAATCCCCAGTACCTCCTAAAAAAAGAAAGATTAAAAACAGCAAGCAGCTAAGGCAAGAAATAATAAAGATTAGCACATAGATAAATGAACTGGGAAAAATAACAGAATCAACAAAACCGAAAGCAGGTTATTTGAAAAAAAAAAATCAACAAAATTGACAATCCTTTAGATAAAATGACAAAGAAAAAAGACAGAGGATACAAATAATGAAAATCAGAAATAAAAACGGGGACATTACACCTACCCCACCGAAATAAAAAGGACTATAAGTGGATACTATGAACAAATGTATGCCAATAAATTAGATAAGATGAAATGGACATATTTTCAGAAACAGACAAACTGTCTACATTTACTCAAGAAGAAACAGAAGGTCTCAACAAAACAATTACTAGTAAAGAGATTGAATCAATAATTAGAAACCTCCCAACAAAGAAAAGCCCAGGACCAGGCAGTTTCATAGGAGAATTCTACAAAACATTCCAATATGTCTTAACTCCAATTCTGCTCAAACTATTCCAAAAAAAAAAAAAAATTGAAGAGGAGGGAACACTCTCTAATTAATTCTATAAGGCCAAAATCACCCTTATACCAAAGCTGGATAAAGATACCATAAGAAACAAAAAACATAGATCAATACCTCTTAGGAATACAGATGCAAAAATCCTCAACAAAATGCTAGCAAACTGAACTCACAACTGTGGCAGTTTGATATAGTGATGAATTCCAAAAATAGGCATGGATTATGTTTGTAAACTGGTCTGTTCCTCTGGGCGTGATTAAATTATGATTAGGGCTTTGATTGGGCCACGACAGTAGGGCTTTGAGTCCCCCCTCCCCTTGGTGGGTGGGGACTCAGAGATAAAAGACACGGCAAAGGACAGAGTTGGAGTTCTGACATGGAGTCTTGAGCTGGAGCTCTGGGAAGTAAGCGCACAGAGGATCTTGGTTATGAGGAAAGAGAGAAGGCCCAGGGAAGAGAAACAAACTGTTCACCTAATGATCTACAGCTGGCTTTGTAGAGATAACAGCAGCTGAGCCTGGAGAGAGGCAAGCCCTGGGAAGAGAGGAATCCAGGAAATCTGAATTCTTGGCAGATGTTGGCAGCCATCTTGCTCCAACATGTGGCAACAAACTTTGGTGAGGGAAGTAACTTATGCTTTATGGCCTGGTAACTGTAAGCTTCCACCCCAAATAAATACCCTTTATAAAAGCCAACAGATTTCTGGTATTTTGCATCAGCACCCCTTTGGCTGACTAAAACAACACCATATTAAAAGAATTATACAGGGGGCGGATGTGGCTCAAATGGTTGGGCGTCCGTCTGCCATATCAAGGGACCTGGGTTCGATCCCCGGGACCTCCCAGTAAAATAAAAATATATATATAGAAGTCGCATGGGCTGCCAGGCTCTGTGTCGGGAGCCATACAGCAAGATGATGACGTAAAAGGAGAGAGACAAGACGAGATGCTACGAAAGCTCCGAAAACCAGGAGCCAAGGTGGCGGATGGCTAGAACACCTCTCTCCTACATCGGAGGTCTGCAGCATCGAATCCTGGTGAAGACTGAAGGAGGAGGATGAGAAGAGATGAAACAGACACAGAGAATTGCCCAGCGAATGGACACAAAACAGCAAATGG